>BMAO01010603.1:38895-56741 GCA_019973975.1 Trichonephila clavata | reverse complement strand
AAGCTACAAGGAAGAATCAATTCATTTTTCAATTGATAAGTAACGTAAAGGCATTTAAACAAAAATTATGTTTATTTCAAAACCAGCTGAAAACTAAAAATTTTGCACACTTTCCCTACGGCCAAAAAATGCATGAAACATTTCCACACATGAAGATGCAGTATGAGGAACAAATTCAAATCTTGCGCAACGCATTTGCTGATCAATTTTTAGATTTAAAAAGTGCCAAACGAAAATTGATGTTTTTTCTTCTCCATTTTCTGTTGATTTAAATCTAGTGGATGAGAGTATGCAGTTAGCCTTAATTGATTTACAGAATTCTGATGTTATCAAAAATCAATTCAAATAAAAATCGATATTAAAATTTTCAAAAAACTTATTGAGGATTTTTTGTACTTAAAGCAAAATGCAGCTGCATGCCCCACTTTCTTTGGCAGCACTTACATTTGTGAGCACTCTTTCTCACTAATGAATTTAAACAAATCAAAAATAAGAAATAGAATAGCAGATGAGAACCTTTCTTCTGTTCTACGTATTGCCACAACAATCTTAAGCCTGACGTAAAATCAATAACTTCAAATATTCAGTTCCAGCCATCTCATTAAATCTTACAAATTTTAAGTACTAATTTTTTTCAAAATTTAAATTGTGTTCTCTATATAATTAGCAAAACTTTTCCTTTGTTATATTGTCACGTAGAAAGGAACAAGGCGATGTTACCCAATACAAGATTTATTTTGTCGTAGTGTTTTACACGGGCAGCACCACAACTGAAGACCTATCCAGTTGCAGTACTTTTATAAAACATGGCGGAGAGTTCTAGAATAACTATCAGGGGAAAGATTAACATAAATTCAATTTATATGTTATAATTTGCAAATGTCCGTTATAATAATAACGAAAGTCATGATTAAATTTAACAAACAAGTATCTGGGAGGCTCGAACCCTAGCCACCTGGATGGTAGAGCAGTGCTCTAACCGTTCGGCCACTCAGAGCGTATCAGTTTGTGATAATATAATTTCAAGTTTGCCACCTTTTTAGCAGGAATTTTTTTTTTTGAGCCAAAGTATTTTAATCTTTCCGAAAGTGTTTGTGTTTCATTCATTTATCAACTGCATAATGTGTACCTGAGTAAGTAATAATTGTGATAAATGCATAAACATTGTCATAAAACAGTGTTTTCACGGTTTTATTGCATTTGCCATCGTGTAATACTTTGGCCCTCGATATGATTCTTTAAATTTTTTGGCCCCTCATCCTAAAAAGGTTGTGCATCTCTGTACTAGATACTCAGATGTATACAAATGTACACACACATCTTGATTGTGACACTTTCCATAACTTCTTCATTCCAAAGTTCATTTAGGGGCTGTTGTAGCTTAGTTGTCATGGACTTGGGCTGGCGTGTAATGAGTTTGAGCCTAGTGCCACTGAAGACCAGCTATGTAGAGGAGGTCGCTGCACAATTAAATCTGTCGAGTCTCAAAGTTTTTTCGTTGGTATGGAGTAGGAGTTAGGAGAGTGGGGTGCCAGCTCAGGTGCTGTCCTCGTCAGTTGCTTGCATTGCTTTGAATGTTGTAATCATTTCATCCCAGTTCAACTAAAAAAATATATTGGCTCTGATTTTTGTTACCCCAAAATATAATGGTTTTTGGTTCAGTTCTGATTGAATAATTTTATGTATATTCTATTCATAAATATATTTTTTTCATAAACAAAAATATGATTATATGGTTGGCGTTAAATTTAAAAAATATTGAAAAGTTGGTTGCAGTAAAAAAATGACAGAAGATATATTAAACTGATATTTTTTTCGATTCACTTCTGGTTTTCATTCTTGCCAAAATAATGAGGTTTTTTTTGGGGGGGGGGAGTTTCGGTTCAGTTACAGCTCAAAGCCCTGATTGACCATGGTTCAAAATTACGAGGTCCATTGCTGATTGCCCACGTGCAGCTTTATAGTGTGTTGTAGTATACTTTCATAATATCGGATCATCATAAATCACGTCCGGGTCACCATTTTAGGAGGATGTGTGTTGGAAGTAAAGTTTATTTTTTATAATCCTGCCATTTTTACTTTGCCACTCCAACACACATCCTCCTAAAATTTACTTTGCCACTCCAACACACATCCTCCTAAAGTGTCATTAATATAACTCTCACTCACTCATTCAAAATTCAATTAATGGGAGAATTTAAAAATTTTATTTGGAGAAATATTCATTCACAAATCATTTAATATTAACCATTGATCAAGAATTTGTACAGGGCTTGGACTAGGTTTTTCAATATTTTCGACATCAATAAAATGAAGTCTTTGAAAATTGCATCATCTGAGTTAATTATCTCGTATGAATTTGTCCTTGAAAGTGTGTGTGTGAGATAATTATGTTATAAGAATAACAATATTAAAATTTACATGTAGTAGATTAATTGCTAGAAAAGGGATTCCTTCATACATTTGAATTTGTTCAACAAATGCTGACTTTGATTCTGTTGATAGTTTATGAAATGTGTGATAGAGAAATTTAGACTGATTTTTTGGTTGTTCATTAGTTAAAGATTATAGTAAAAAGTTAATGTTATTGTAGTTAAAATGAAAAGCTGAAACAGTACAAAATTGATATGTACTCTAATTCATGGCAAAGCAGTTTAATTTATTGTTGAAAATTTTAATAGCATTATGTATTAAATTTTTCATTTAAAATGCATATAAAAATAATTTAATTTTATATTTAAACAATCTGTGTGTATGTGTAAATTATTAAAAATGTCAAACCTTTGTTGTATTAACTCAATACAAAATTAAGTGAGGTTGATTAATTGTTTCATTTGGTATGAGATGTTTGTGTGTGTGATACTTGTGGTTGTTGAAACATAATCTGAACTATTTACTAATTTTTACAGCTAGTGGAGGCAAAATCAATTTTAGGCATAATCATGATTTGTTTAGAATATACATATCAGTATTATTTTCAGTGCTCTTTTTTTTTAAACACTTTATGTTTAAATCTTATCAGAGTTCAGTTTTTGTTGTAGATTATACAATGAGTATAAATTTAATATTGTAACATTTCTGGAGAAAACAGTCCGTTAATGAAATTTTTAGTGCATAATTTGTGTTTTTCATTCTTGTAATATCTATGTATTTTTGTCCTATATAAAAATGGTACTGTGACACTTTTATGAACTTTACTTTGCTATTTTACTGAATGTCCTTGTGTGTGAGTGTGTGTAAAGAGATTCGAAGCATCAAGAATTACACTTCATTGTTGAAATCAATTGAAAACCCTAAACGGTTGTTTAAAGTTATAAATTTTGAAAAGAAATTTTAATATAGTTAAAAGTATCTAAACCAATTTCATGTTATGAATCAAATTTGATTTTACATTTTATTTATGAAAGATTAAAATAGTTAACATATATGAATATTTGTACGAAGCATAACAAAACAAATATTCTATTTTTAATACTATATAAATAGATTTATATTAAATTTAAGTACAAGCAGAACTTTTTTGAAGTATGAACTATATTTCCTGAAAAATTTGAATGAAATATGAAATCGACAAAATCCTCAAAATGTAAGAAAATCAAAGTTACAACCACATTTTACAAGTTTTATGTAATGATGAGCTATATGGTGAAAAGTTCTCTGACTAGCAAGGTAGCAACGCACTAAATATTGCCAATGCTAGTCATAAGTAAACTTGAGGGATCTTAATTATCAAAATCAAAGCTTATATAAGGAATAAAGTTTTGGAAGCTGTTGTACAATGTGAAATTTCTCTATATTCCTTTCATTGAGGTAAAGGGAAGAATATTCGTAATGAGCTATGGGAATTAATTTTGAATGCTAAGTTTTCATTTAAAAACTATCAAAATTGATAATTATCTCAATAGTAAAATTTTACAAATGTTTCATTTCAGAAGGTGATTTTGTATGTTATATACTTTAAAATAGAATCATTGAAGTTTTCTATATTAATGTGTTGTTACATAGAGTAACTTAATTTTCAGTGATATCTTTCTAAATTCTAGGCATTTGGTGGCTTAGTTGTGTCTACTGTGATTAAATATGCTGACAATATCCTGAAAGGATTTGCCACATCAGTCTCTATTGTTTTATCTACTGTATGTTCATATTATTTATTGGGTGACTTTGAGCCAACGGAGTAAGTATTTGTCTATCTTGTTTATTGATTCATATATGAAATTGTGGTATTTAAATTATCAAAATAAGTTTTTATCAAAATTTAAATCTTAGAAGTTTTTGCATAATAAGCATTATGAACTTTTCAAAACCTTATAGTCCTTTGAGGAGAGGCGAGACAGGTATATTAGTTCAATAAGTATTTCAAATTAATTTTAAATAATATAATTGCCATTTCAAAATAAATCATTAAAGCTTGATGATTAATTTGTTTGAATAGTAGTTACTATTTTTATTTTTTTATATTAAGAAATTTTTTTGATAAAATAAATTTTTTTATTTTAATTGAAAATGTTTGGGAATGTTTATTATATCTATAATCTAATTTATCTCTTTTTGATGGTCAATAAAAATATATCAAAAATTTAAGTTAAAAATTTAAGTTAAAAAATAACCTTTTTTTAATTGAATTTCTAAAATGTTTTTCTTCAAAATTAAGATTTTAACGGTGCATACTATTAACCCTTTAATTGTTGCTGGTGTATATCTACATCTCGCTCAAACCAGTGCATTAAATGCCCTGAAAGTCCATATACATCTTTCCATAATACAATCCTTTTCTTTGCGTTACTATCAGTAAAATTATTCCAAAGGCTTTGGAATGTAATAAAATGACTTGACAGTGTTTGTGGAGGATTTACTTATTTCTATGAAAAATTTGCTTATCTATGCCTTTTCTTTTCTCTCCAGTTCACCGCATATGTGCACCTCTGTGAAAAGCGGTAGCATTGGGGGGGGGGTGAATCACGTCACTTTTATATCGACAGTTGAGGGATTAATGTTTAATCACTGTTTTTCAAATCTGGTACCTTATATTAATAATTTATAATTGTGCCGTGCAATCTGCCAAGTCCTGAATGTGTTTTTCAGATTAATTTTATGTGAGCAACAGTTATTATAACAATTACTGATTGTGTGATTTATTCTGTTCTATGCTGTGCTTCTTATTTAGTACTACATGTACTATTTAGTACTAAAATTAAATACTGAGATAAAAGTCGTTACAGCAATGCGATGTAATTTTTAAATTCTTTATTTTGATGAATTTTTAATGTTTTTATTATCAAAGACTTATTTTAGTTGCAACATTTTAATAGAACTAGATTTCTTGGTAGATGTTGTTGAATGTAATGTGTATACTTTAAGTTAATATCCTTATCTAATTTTATTTATTATATTTTTTTCTAAAAATTGTATTGATGTTTTTTTTACAGTACATTTTTTATGGGAGCTACTATTGTTATAGTCGCTACAATGTTATATGGGTATCCTCTAAAAAAAACCAGACAAATATTCATCCACCAGCACCCGAGAGAAAGGTGTTGAAAAATAGCTTTTCTATTCAGCTGCCAAAGCATATTGTATAAGAAAATTTTGCTAAATTACTTAATTTTAAATTATATTTGTATTGCCTAAGTTGTAATTTCTTTTTATGTGCTGCAAAAATTCTTGTTTCCTTTTAAAAATTCGAAGTATACTTTTATTATACTTATGTATGTATTCAAGAATGGGAATTATACATATTACTTTTAATTAAATACTGAAATTGTGCATATTTTTTATTTTTAAAAAAGAAACCAACTTTAATACTAAGAAGAATTGTTAATTGGATTACGAATTCTCATTTAGTTTCTGTGATATTATATATATTAATTGTAGAATATGTTAAAATGATATGTTCTTGCTCAAGCAGTAATTTTTATACTTTTAGGTAATTTAATTTTTTGTTTTTATAACTTTGTTCTTGATAACTCTAATGTGCATAAGCAATATTTAGCAGCATAGCATGTTTGACTTAAATTGTTATATATTTATTTTTATGGATATTTTGAATTTTTCATGTCTTAAGATCTGTATTTAAAAATTAAATGCTTCTGCTTAATTCCTTTCTTACTTTGTTAATCTCTAGCTTCAATGGGAAGTTATTTTAGTTTGGAAATTAGAAGCGTGATATGTGTTATTTATTGTTAGAAATATTTATTACATTGTTATTAATTTAGTCATGACATTCTAAGCATATATTTGTCAATATTTAATTTTTATGATAATCAGGAGTATAACTTTAAGTACTTTAATGTCTGTTTTATTATAATATAAATTGTTCAGGTGTTTCTCATCATATATTATTATTGTTTTCCCAAAGATTAGCATTTAATGCAAGATAATGTAACTTTTTGAGTATTTATCATATAATTAATTTGAAATAAATTAATAATTCTTTTTTTTTTTTACTTTAATGCAATAATTTCTTAAATATATATATTTTTTTATATATTCACGTAAATTTTGAAAAATAAGTAATTTGCTCAATGTCGCATCTTAAATGATGTTTCGTTTGATTTTCATTTCTAAAGAATCATTACAATCAATTGGGTGACCAGAATACCCACAGAAATTAATTTTTATTATAGCATTTTCTTTTTTTATTATTTATAATTATCAAGTATTCTTTTGTTTCTCAGAATTGCTAAATATGAAACATCAAAAATTCACAAAATAAATTCATAGAAAATAATAGATTCTACCAGTTGTAGAATGATTTTCATTCTGGAACAAAATAGAATTTCTCCTCTTTGGAATTTTTTTTTTTTTTTTTGATTAAATGAAAGTGATAAAAGTAAAATTAAAAATGGTGTTCAATGTAATATTTAAAACAATTGTAAGTTAAGTTTTATACCAACATGTATATACGTTATGAATGTGTGATACATTTTTTTTGTTTGTTATTTTTGAAAATAGTTCCATCATAATGTTTTATAAAAATAGATTATTATTTATGTATTCTGTGTATTTGCGTGTGTGTGTTTTTCATTGTAAGTCATTGTATAGAGCTTTATTACTTTTTTTTCTGTGAATTTATTCAGTATTTATATTTTGTGTCAATTTGTAGAACCATTTGTTTATTATTTTTGAATTTTTTTAGTAAAAGGGCCAAAAATATTTTTACATCCTGCCAGGATTATTCGTGTTATGGGGATTTCTAATATTTGTTAGCTTGAAAAATAAGTTATTATATAATGGTATTCTACTTAGTTCATTTTGTAATTTTTAAATTTTATTGTACAAATTTAAAATAAAAATGTAGAACTCTTAAAAACTTTATTTATTTAGCTTTATTTCATCAACAGTTTTAAAAAAAAAATTTTATATTTGTGTATATATTTATTTTGATTATTACTTAATCAACTTTTATACAAGAACTGTTTTGAAAAAAAAAACTGTACTATTAAATGATACGAATTTTTAAAAATTGCATTAAAAATATTGATAATTTTTTAAAGTTGAATTTCATAACTTTAAACTAAACATCACATCAAATTTGAGAATTTTGTATGAATTTTTAAACAAAGCATTCTACTTTTTATTTTATGTACAATATGTGAAAAATCGCACACACAGTGATATATGCCTATAAATATGTTCAAGGTATTGTTTTGGAATTTTTACTAATGTTATGCGTTTGGGAAAAGTTTATTGAAATTAGACTGCTTTATTAATAATATTTGCAACTAGTGTTTTCAATATGTTAACACATGGGTTGGCAACCTATGGCATGTGTGCCAAACTTGGTATGAGGTGCAATTCTTAGTGACAATCTGCACCTCTCTACAAATTAATCAGTTTTTGAGTAAAGTTGATAATTTTAAACTGGAGCTAATTGAACAAACATCTTCAGAATTATGGACAGAGAAATTTTCAGAATCATTAAAAAAAATCTAGAAGATAACTCTAATGATAAATCAACAGCTATTTTAACTTGTTAGATGCTATTTCTGGAGAGATTGAATTTTTATAAGAAACTTGCATGTACTCTTCTTTTCACTTTTGGTTCTACGTATCTATATAAACGATTCCTTATGTGGAAATATTTTGAATCTCCAAATTGTTTTACAGCTGAACATTCAGAATCGTGTGAAATACAAAATCACAAATTATAACCCTGATATTATGCGATTTAAAATAGAGAAATGAAGGACAAAAGGTTCTCATTAAAATATTTAACTCTATTGAAAGGGAATACTTATGTTGGGAAATAAATGGCACTGCTTTGGTAGCAGCGATATATAAGTGACAGATTGGAAGAGTAGAGAAGATGCGAGTATGAGTTGGTGAGCTGTGTATGTGAGATGGATTTTAAAATTGTGAATAAAGTTGATTTTAATATACAGTGGAAGTTTTTATTGGAGTTGGAGGCATAGTCAATACAACTTATATTTGTGTTTATTTTTCATTTTAAAATAAGTTTATAAAACATGCATTATACAAAATATATGCATAATTTGAACTTTTTATTTATGTTGAAGAAATAGTTATTTTTATGTTGATAAATATCTTTAAATAATGCATAATTATTATATGATGAAACTTTAAATCTGTGTTTTTGACCTATATCCCTTACCTCCACATGGATTGCAGTGGGAATCAAATTGTTTCCAAAAATTTCCTACTATGTGGCATCCTGGATTATATTGGCAGATTGGTTTGACACACCACAGTACAAAGGTTGCCGACTTCTGTGTTAACAGTTTATAATTTCTCTTTTGTGACAAACATCTTTTTATCAAAATGAGGCTTGAATTGCTCTCAACCTTATTCATCTTTTTGAATCTATGCATTCCATTTTCCTGTAGAAATTATTAATCTTTCCAATCTCCCCTTAATTGTGCACATCGATAACCAATGCATTCTAATATATTTAAAATAACTTATTTATTTTTCAATTATCTTCAAATAAAAGCTTTTAGTGGGATCCTTTTTCAATTCATGTATTGCTTTTTCTAAACATTATATTTTCTTTTTTAATGTATGCACTCTGCTCTTTTCCCTTCTTTTTATGTTGTAGACCTATAATGAACACTGTGTATTTCAATGAATTCTGTAAAATGAATTACTTTTATTGCTTGTGTAACATAATTTTTTGATGTAATACATTCAATTATCTTAATAAGTGTGTTTCAGATGCCAAATAATAAGGGATTTTTCAAACAAATTTTATAAAAAGAATCATTGACTCTATAAATGTCAATAAACATATTTTTAAAAATGTAAACAAAATTGTATAAAGTGTTTAGTATGATTGATTTATGTTTCAAAATATAGGAATGTTTGTATAATTTGTTATAATTACTTATCAGTGTTAAATGTTCAATTTATTACTTGCTGTGATTGTATATTCAAGATTGAGATGAATTTTCATTTATATTTGTTGTGTTGCAATAAAAAAATGATACAAATATTTTTGTTTTCAATTTTTTCCAAAAACTATAGTTAAATACTTAAAATGAGTGGATGGAGAATATTTATATTTGTATTAACAATGATTATAGTTTAAAATCACTATTAATTCTATTAAATTATTTAGTTAAAAAAGGTTTTACGGTTACATTTCTTAAATTGGATTTTTTTTCTTGTAGGTATATTTTTTTCCAATAATTAACTCTGTGACGGGTCCTTACGCGTTTCACTAACCTTCTCATATATTCTTTAATGTTTTATTTATTTCAACCAATCTCCACCGGGAGCCAAAGCGTGATTTATGCAAATGAGATATTTTATATAAGTTCGGGTTTAGCGAGTTAGAAAAAGAGAGAATGAAATGAAATGAGAAAGTGTTTTCAAGTGTAAAGTAGATTTTGTGAATAGAGTCGTTGGGAATCCAACGCACCGTCGTGGATAAAATTAGTTCGTAGAACTGCGGGAATAGCTGAAAATATAAGTCTCCTCTTAAAGAAGGAATCCTGACCTTAAGTTGACCCAATCAAGATCCTAAAGAACCAACTAGACGAACCTGCTATAGTATAGGAAATCAGGTTAGTGATATTGAATTTAAGTATACGTGTGTAGCTTTAATTGTACGTGTCGATCTTTCGTAGATTCAGATCGGATTCCGTCGTTCACGATTATTGATCCCTTCTCATTCTCCACTGTGTTTTATTGTTCTTAGAATTGAATAATATTTGTATATTCTCCTTAGGGGTTAAGAAAATCAATAAATAAGATTGATTTGTTAAGATGACTACTGAATTCTTTAACCAGTCAACACGTTCTGATTCGGGTAATACCGAAAGGGAGTTGAGAATCTTAGGCAAGAGGCTACGACAACTCTAATTTTATACTCAGTTCATTGTTTTTTTTTTAAAATTAATTTGTGATTGGGAATTTAAACATTTGTTTTATAAGCATCTTATTTTTTAGATAATTTTAAATTTAAATGAATTAGTCAATATAAATTTTTAGAGATTGTTTTAAGCACAATGATCACGCAGAAGCATTCAATATGAGAATTATTTTAAAAATGTGAGATGCAACTTCTGTTATTTAAATCTGTACAGTCTTAAAATTCAAGTAACATGGAGAAGCTGGTTTTATATTAATTAATTCCACACATATAAACTAAACGCAGTGACGCAACAGCCCATAAGGGTCAAGGCCTACTGTGTCCGTCTCTGTTTCAGTGACCTTGGGGCGCTGAGGTGCATGAGCAGATGTTCCAGTCAGTCTGATGCGAAAAACTCCCAGTGTTTAGTTCCCAAGCAAGCTTAGTACTCGTTTATCGGTCCACTGAAGGGATGAACGAATTCCACACATATATTTAAACAAGAAAGAAAAAGGAAAGTTTTAATAAAATGATTATTGTACATCATAACTATTGCAGTCATTAAATTACTATGTATTTGACTTTCCTTTAAGAAAATGTCATAATTACTTGTTATTACCACTATAAAAATGATTAATCATTTAAAAAGTAATTTTTAAGTTTTCTAAAGAGTAAAAAAAAATCGTCATTAAGACTTAAAACAAGTTATTTGAAATGTGTGAGTTTTGGCAGTACACAAAAAGTGAATTTATTTATTCAAAGTAATTATTTATTCTTAATGTTAAATAATTCTTTTTTTTGTAAGTTCTAAAATTTAAAAATTCTCTAAAAAATATCCATGATGTAAAATTTATAGATATATTAGAAATTTTAAATGAAATTTTTAAAAAACAAGAAAATTGATTTAAATGTTGTATTTTTATATTAAGTAACATATAAACTGGTGTCCAAAAGTAAAGCATAATTGATAATTATGTGAATAAAGAAGCAACAGTAAATCAGAATTGCGGAAACGTGATATGCGAGTGTAAAAGAATTATAAAATAAGGAAGTAAATCAAAAGAATGATAATAATTAATTTTATTATCCAAAGTAGCAGTTTGAAAGAAAACTGAGCATAGCAAGATTCACACTTTAAAGAAAACATGATAAAAATTAAATAAATACCGATGCTGCAGTTTAATAAGGCGTGTGGTCACCTCTGAAAGCCAGGCACGCTGCACAGCGATTTACCATACTTTCTATGAGATGATGAATGAGTTGTGGGCTCAAACGTTCCAAGCTTCTTGGAGAGCTCTCTTCAGTTCTGTAACGGAGCTTGGTGGTGCGAAAGGGCTGTAATTTGACTCCCGAGCATATCCCATATATGCTCGATAGGATTTAAATCAGGGGAGTTCGCAGGCCACGACATGCGCTGGATGTTTTCCGTTTCAAGAAGCCATCAATCAGCACCGCTCGGTGACATGGCGCATTATCATCCATGAATATGAAGTCAGGACCAACAGCACCTCGAAACAAGCGAACATAAGGCTCAAGAACTTCGTCTCTGTATCTTTCAGCAGTCACAGGCCCCGTGTCAAAGAAATTGAGGTCTGTGCGGCTGCCCATCATGATGCCTGCCCATACCATTACTCCCCTTATGGAAAATGATGTCTTTCCGTTATGTTTCTTGGTTCAAAACGTGATCCACGTTCTCTCCATATCGTTACCCGCCGAGAATCACTACTCAGACTAAACCGGGACTCGTCACTGAACATCACATTGGCCCTCACTCCAATGTTGATATTTCAAACGAGCGCGTTTATGCGCAGACGTGAGGGAAATGCAAACTGCTGGTCTTCTGGCATACAGGCCAGCATGATTGAGTCTCCTGTAAACAGTTTGTCTCGAAATTCGTATTCCTGAGGCGACTGTGAGCGCCGAACCCAGTGCTCTGGCAGTACTGCCCCTCTGACGTCGCGCGTTTATTACCAGATATCGGTCTTGGCGAGGGGTTGTGACTCTTGGTCGACCTGATACTGGTTGTCGGGTAACATCTCCTGTTCTTTGAAATCTCTGCCACAGTCTTGAGATCACAGACTGGTCTACATTCAGAATTCGAGACACTTCGGTTTGTGATCGTGAGGATTCCCACGATTCTTCCTTTCGTAAACATGTCCAATTGGCGTCTTTGTGCCATCATTCACCTTGTTTGATGTTAACAACGTTCCTTCGCACAGCAGTTGCACGAAACTTGTCTGAACTGCCTATGCTGCGTGAATCGGTTTCTCCGCGTTCCGACATGCGCCGGTGTTTCACGTAGGACTAGTCGACTCAAAGTTTTGCATAAACGCAATATTTCTTTACCCAATTAATATCCGCAAGAAATTTGGAATAATTTTACGAATATTTATTCCATGTTTTTCGCATTTTACGATTTATGCTTAACTTTTGGACACCAGTGTATATATTCCACAGATTTAAATATGTTCTCATTCCTTTTGGATATGTAAATTTTCATGTCAAAAAAATTCAAAACTGTAAAAAAAATTTGAAGTAATCTCTAAGTAAATACTATGAAATATTTGTTATATTTTATAGTAGTTAATTTTTCAGTTTAAGAATAGAAAACATCAACATTTATTGTACCGCTGTAATCATAAAGATTTTTCTCCAAAATATAAGTAATAGCAATTTTTTTATGTGTACTATAATCTATGTAACTAAATAGTAAATTTAGCGTATGTTACAAAATTTTCATTTATATAATTTATGCTCTGGAAAAATTTGTCACGTAGCTCATATTCGGAAGTAATTCATTTATTTAGGAGTAGGTTCTTTTGTAAATAATACTAAAATCATATGTCTCAATATGTATTATGATTAGTTTTATTGTAAAGCATTAACTAAATGGCTTGATGTAAAAATGAAAATTTTATTTCTGAAATCAGTTGCTAGTGAGCTATGATGAAGTACAATTGTAATATGTAATTGAAAGATTGGTTCCCTAATATTGCAGACAAATTGTATTCATTTAAGTTTTGTTGTTGTTGTGTGTTCGAAAATAAATGTCTGTTAAATGCGAGAAGAATTTTGATTTTTAAAGTGCAACCATTTTAAAATTTTTAAATTTAATTCAACTTAAATGTTGACAGTGATAAAAAAAGAATCAAATAAGTTTAAGCACACAGTAAATTTTCTGTACAGTAAAATTTGTGTTTAAAAAGTATTTCATAATTTTTTAAAATTCAAATGATAACTCTATATTAAAAATGGAATTTTTTTATATATAAAAACAAATATCTATTAAGTATTTTAAGAAAAAAAGGTATAATTAAAAAATATTTAGTTAATATCAAATTTTAAAAACTTTTGGCTGTCATATTAATTTTTTTCTTCAGGTATTTTCTTTTAATAAATAATAGAGCACAACAGCTGTTCATTATATCCTTAAATTAGAAAATTTAGGAGAAATATATGTTCCACACTTCTTATCTAGGAAGAAAAATGATGAAATATGCTACTTTTGAGATATGTGTTACAATGATCCTGATAAACTATGTATTTTCATGCATTTTTTCTTCTCTTAAGACAAAACGAAATTTTTTTCTTTTAATGAACAAAATATGGAAAACACCAGCTGCACTGGCAAGATTTAAGAGGGGTGTGAAATGAAAGGAAGGTGGTTTCACATGTTTCATAGAAAGAGGCTAACTTGACTTTGAAATACATTCGAAATAGTCGTGACACGAACTAGTTTATATTTATTCAGCTACTTTCACCTCTACAAACACCACACAAGAACATCTCATCGGTTGGCTTTGAATTTGGTGAAGAGTGCATCCAATGGAAAATAAGTGAGTTTGGTTTGCATCACATATTTTCTATTTTAGAATAAATTTTTTGCAAGCTCAAGGGAAAGCAAACTGCTATTTCGCTTAATTCAAGATGGAGCTTCTTAAAGTTGTTGATCAAATCAGAAGAAACAGAAATCTATGAAGATTTTGGTATTGTGCTAACTCTACTTTGTCAACAATAATTTTTTTTAAAAAAAAGAAGCAAATACCTATATTTTTTAAATACATGCATATGCACATATCTATGTGAATAAAGTGGACTCTCTAGAAAACTTAATATTGTTGAATATATGTTCGTTTTTTTAAAATATCTTTTAACATAAATATTTCAGTCCCTCAGTTGCATGTTAAACGATTTTCTCTAGTTTAAAATAAATTCAATTTATTATTGCAACACTTATTTTAATTACTTTTATAAATAAAATATTTACACATGCTTCAATAATGTAATGTAGGTTTCATACTTTTGTAAATGTAATTTTTAAGATCTGCATTAATTTAAACAGTTTTATGCATAAGAAGTATTTTTCAATTAGCTAATTTTAATTATAAAATCTAGTTAAATATACTTGATGAAGAAAGATTAATCTAAGAATGTTGAAGAAAAACCACCACTAAATGTTTAAATGTAATGTCTTAAATTTTTTCCACAGAGATAACACACATCAAAGAAAAATTAAGAATTTGAAATGAAATATTTAAGATACTTTCTTTGAATAAAAATGAAAGATTGTATGAAGCTTAATTTACCTTTATTTTCGGAAATAATAGAATAATACCCAGAATATTATACAACTTTAAATTTCATAAATTATTCTTAGAATATATTAAAGAGATAAGAACAGTTATATATATATATATATAACAACTAAATCAAATGTGATATTGGCCTATAAGTTACCAATATATTTTCATGCCCAATAACATTTCTTTTAGTATATCCATTCTTAATATATTCCAGTCAAAATTTTAAATATTTTTGTAACTAAATTCCTTTTACTTTTGGACAATGGCTATGTTTTCTAATTTTGTAAATGAAAATGTTTAAATAGGTGATATGAAATTAAGTACTACTAATAACCGGTCTGGCAGATTAATGAAGGTCACTGAGCGAGTACCAACTGGGCAACATCCTTTTAATTTTCCAGGAGTTCAAAATTATTCAGCCTGTTTCCAATTACCATAAAATCTGGTTTCTAACATTGCACCCATACTTTCAAGCTGAAATTTTTAATTTTTAGCTATATTAACTGTACATAGCGCACTCCCTTTTTTATGAAGAAACCCAAAATGTACGTGGAGAAAATATAGAGCATAGACTTTTGAAACCATTTTTTTCGAGGTAGCTAATCCAAGCTTTAGAAAAAAATAGTATATTTCTATAACTACAACTCTTTAAGCTCATAAGGAATGCAATTTCCTTTAAATAAACAGTATTTTGATTATATGTAGAAGTCTAATATTTTCTATGCTCATCTGTTTTTATTTTTAAAGATCTCATTTTTATACTTGGTGTAAAATGCACACCTATAACTTTCAACCTTATTTTTTGTGTTCAAAGTAGGCGTTATATGCCGAATTTTATGGTACCTCATATTTAACATTAATTTAAACAAAACCTTTCACTTATATAAAAATGAGTTGTAAAGGTTTGAATTGTTCTGGAAGATTTGCTACTTAAATTCTCCAAAAGTCAAGTTTTTTTTTTGGAAATTTTTTAACAAATAGAAAGTATTTTTTTAAAAAAGATGTCCTTTTTTCCCTTTAATTTTTGAGAACACTCAGTGATGCAAAAAGTATCAAAATCCTCATTGTCAGTTCCTTTTTAAATGATGCCTTTAGTTTCCTAAAATGCCTTTTATATTTGGTGTTTCTGAAAAATGTAATGAAATTTTTTGAAAAAATAAAGTTTAGAATCTTCAACTGGTTACTTGAGAGAAGCATGATAATTTTCCAGGATATTTTATTTCATAAATGGTAATAAGTTTTAAATGAAACTGATCAATAGAAATCTGGATTAAAATCTGAAGCAGTTGGAAGGGTAATATTAATTCAAAAGAAAAATTTTGTTTCTGATTTTTATGTTTAGTATAATGCAAGAAAAGTATTATGAATTAATAAATCTGTAAAAATAGTTAAAGGTTATTTAAATGAAAAGAAAATATGGTAATTATTTTTAATTGTATCAAGAATCTGCTGAGGTACTACATTTTGTATTCTTCAGTAATATTTTATGGCTTTTTACATCAAATCTCTAAAATGTTTTCAATTCAGATACTATAAAGTAAGAACTGTTATAATTTTATTTCTTTTTTTGTTAAGCTGTAAAACAAATTCAATGAATTTGATAAAAACAAGATATCAATCATTGGCATGGCCAAGTAATTTTAGCGCGTTTTTCACATGTTGTATTTTACAATAATGCAACTAATGAACTTTTTACTAACAGAAAGTAGTGTACTGTACCGCTCCTCTAAATGTACTACTATTGAGCTGAAAAGAAATAATGACACAAATCTGTATCAGCACTATAAAAAAAGCAAACTAGCGAAATTCAGGAAAATTTGTAGGAAAATTCGGGAAAATTTAAATATGATTCGGCTCATCTAGGGCACAAATGCCGAAAACCTGAGGTCAATTGGTTGCTTATTGGCTGAGAAAAAGTTACAACAAAGTATGGAACGAAGACGAAATTTGTGTCTTAATAGCGCTTTTGTTCCACTACATGAAAAACGCACTAAAACATAATCCAGATCTTGATAACCTCTTCTGATTTCCAACTCCAAAACATTGTCAATAGAAATAATCACCATATCTATTTTGAAATTAAGATTAAAAAAAAAATTACTATCATCAAATATAAAAATATCGCAGAAGGTTCCAAAGATTAATCATAATAAATACAAGCTAAAATAAAATAAGTAATACATGTTGATACTAACTCTTTTATTGAAATGTCACATGAAATGCAGAAATCAAATTTCATCCATTTCTCTATTAGCTCAAACATACAAACCAAAATTCATCAGCTTTATGCTTTCTATTCAGGGTAGTATTCATTATAATCATATTTTCTGAATGGTACTTCATATTTTAAAAGGCCGTAAAATTTTGCTTTTTCAATAGCTACTTCAAGTTCTAACAACTTTTTCCGACAGACATGAATTATACGTGAGTCATAAATTTGTCCAGTTTGAGGATGAATAAATTGTTTCAGAAGATCAACATTTGTATAATGCAGAACTAAGTATTCGTCTCTACATACAGGGCAAGGATTTCCAGCAGAAATCATTCCACCTCTGATACAGCTTTCACGAGTTCTAAAAGGGATTCGATGACCTTTAAAATTGCGTCTATATTTAACCCATACAGGTTCGTCACCGTATGTAGTTTTGTAAGCTTTGCTTTTCAGGTAACGAATGCTTGTCTCTGGATCTATAATTTTCGTTCTGTCTTTGGCAGGATCAATATTTTGCTTCTGTTGATTACTATCTTCTCCAGAAGTTTCATCTTCCGAAAATTTATAATAGTGGTTCTCAAAGTTCAAATCGAAGTCGAAAGGTTTTATGATCAGGAATTCACATTTCCTTGTTTCACTTGAACATACTCTAGCATTACTTAAGTAACTATGAAAACATTTTGATGTTTTCTTGCACTTATCAGAATTATTCAACAGAATGTTAGAGATTCCGCGATAT
>BMAO01010603.1:0-28403 GCA_019973975.1 Trichonephila clavata | reverse complement strand
TTTTCCATTAATCATTTGCTCAGAGAAGTTCATAATAGTTATGAGCTTTTTACACTTGGGGGGGGGGGGGATGTTTCTATCCACTAGAAAACTTATGTTAATCTAATTATTACAAAGCTATTTTACCATAAATTATTGTTTTAAGACAATTTTACTCAGTATAATTACTGTGTGATAAATTACTTTGTTTAATTGCAGCTTTATTATCCAAAAAACCGTTTAGCATCCTCCAAAGGCAACTCGTCATGTCATGATGTCAATATCTCATGGGAATTTCACTTCGGATGGGACCAAAAAACACTTGTTGGTCGGATGTCTTTAGGAAAGAAAAATACAAAAAAGGGGAGAAAAAAGAAACTTTTATTGCTGTGGTACTGAAACAGATAAGAGGGGAAGAAGTGGTAGGGAGATGTGTGTGAAGGGGGGGGGGGTGTCAACTTTCGGTGATTTTTGGGGTCTGCTAATTGGATGGTGTTGAATAATCATTCTGACCGAAGTAAAATACGTTGCTCGTCTTGGTCACATGTGAAATTTAGAGTAGGAACCTTTATACTTTTATACGACTTATTTCACAACTCATCAACTCACATTATTGCTATTTATAAGTTACATAAAAGTGCATATTATTAGAACATGTAAGAACAATCATTATTTAACATAGATAAAATTTTCGATTCCATATTAAAACAATAATCCTTTCATACTTATTATTTTTTTAGAAAAATTCGAGATTAAATGCATATTAAAGAAATTTACTTTTTACTCTGTAGAATCGGTGAATAAATAAGAATTATTCGACAAGAAATGTTTTATATATCAGTGAAAAAAGAAACCAACGTTTTTTACTATTTTGATACTTTTTTGATTGATGATTGTTATGCATCTTCCAAACTAATAAGATTGGAAATTTTTGACACATGTTAGGAATATTATTTTTTTGTGAGAGAAGGGCATAAAAGAATAAAAACAAAATTCTCCCCAACAGACACCATACTCACCAATTTCATAGAATTTATTTTTACATGGAATTCATAGCAAATTGTGAAGATTTATTTGTAAATTATATGCCAGCTTAATTCTGGAAAATACAACATATAATTTTTTATGGTACTATATTTATTCGATAAGAGTAGAATTGCTTCATACTATTATAGTCCACTTTTAATACAACAGTTTGAAACATGAAACTTAATTTTTCACTACTGTGTATCTACCTTTCTTCTGTTTCGTTCTCCTCAGCATTCATATAGTGCAGTGGTCTTCAAACTGTGTTTCACGGAACCTGGGGCTCTCAAGGTTACCCAAGTCACAATAAATCGAAAAGGAGATTATAAATGTATATGTAAAATGGATTGAAGAGTTTGTATAACTACAGGTATCTTTATAAAAGCTCATTTCATCATTAAACTTTAAAATTCTATTTGTACTCTGTTTGTAGTTCTACTTATAAATCTTTCGAGAGCTTAAATGCTCTTCTGTTGGTGTGATGTGGTAGTTAGGAGAGGGGATACTAGTTCAGGTGTCGTCCTCGTCACTTGACCATGGTTCAAATTACTGTCTGCAGTGCCGGTTTAAGCTCATTTTGATGCCTTGGGAGTAGAAGATCCACAGATACTCTTTGCTCTGGAGAAGCCTGATTTATAACTAGAAAACCTGTTTAAGTCCAGCCTATCCGGGCCTTCCGGTCCAGGGCGCCGCCAAGTGCCTAATGGATAAACCGACACTGACTGGTATTTTCTAACATTGAACATTTTCAATTCCCTGGTCAAGTCTGACTAAATTTTTAATATAATATATGCTGCGGTTTCTTTACGCAATACATTTTACACATATCAAAGTCAGAATTAAATTAGGAAAATATCCATTTTAGTTAAATATGTAAATAACATTTTATAAAATTCTTTTAGTACTATAGTTAAAATATTGATTCGGTCTAGTTTATTTTTAAATTAGAAAATAAAGTATTCACACAAAATAATGATCCGCTGAATAATCTTTTAAAAACACTTTCTTTTAAAAAATTAATTTTCTAAACATGTAAACGGTGTTTTCATTAGTTCACGACAAACATTGGTCCGAAGTCTCTAGGAAAGAAGAGAAAGGTACAAAAAAGGGGAGGAGAGGGTAGGAAACTTCTATTGCTCTGTAATAAAACAGAAAAGAGCTGAAGAAACTGCAGAGTGTGAGGGGGGAAGGGAGTCCTCTCTTTTGGTGATACTTCTGATGGAGTTTTGCGTAGAACAGGGATGGCCAACCCAAATGACCTTGCAGGTCACTTCGGAAAAACATTACAATTCAGCGGGCCACATATAAAAATATATATCTATGATAGATTTGGATTTATTACAAGTATTTATTGGAGTAAAAATTTAAAACAGAACGAATTATTATTGCTTTCATTATTTTTATATGTATACAAACAAAGATATAATAATGAAAATGCAATGAATCAAATAATATTATTTAAATTTATTTGATTAGTGAGATATTTGTTTCTCAACTCTTCACTGGGTTTTTTCAATAGATCTCAATGCATATATTTGTACATCGTAATTGATGTTGCAGGTTTTCGTCCGATAAGTTTGAGCGCAATTTCCTGTTAGATTAATTTCATTTTCAAGGGAAACAAGTAATATAAAACAAATTTTAAGACAATTTCTACTTTGAATGAATGAATACAAAGTATTTTATCAACGATTGAAAATTTCAACAAGATATATATAGATATATGTATAGGGAGAGAGTGAACTTATAGTAGGAATTGAAAAAAAGCATGATTTGTCTGAATTGTTGTAACAATGCGCACCTAGTTTGGCTAGTTTGGATGAAAAACTGGTTTTCGGTGCTAACTTTTGTCATTGTTTTGTTTTAGCATTTACAATGTTACAATAATGGAGACGAATCTAAGTTGGTGTCGAAAACCGGTAATTAATTTATTTAACTAATTGGTAATTAATAGATAAATATTTGAAAAAACTGTATTAGCATCAAGTCTCATCCACTACATAAAACAATACTATTATTTTGTTGCCAAATATGCGTAAAAATTAAATAATCTTATGGTTATCCAACGGTATCAATGTTAAATTTATGTTATTGTATATTAAAATCAATAATTGTATGTGATTTAAAAATTGTATTTTAATCTATATGTATATGCAGCTTAAAATATATCATGCTTTTATCAATGTTGATATATTTCAGAATTTGGTCTAAGAAACGCTGGGGAAAAAAATTGTAATATTTTTTCTTTTGTTTGTACTTCCTTCATTTAAAAATTGTTTAAATATTTTTCAGATACACGTGATGCTATTGTACCGCTATTTATAATTAAAAGTAATGTAATGAAGTTATTATTTGCGCATTTTGTTTGAAAAATAATTATATTTTATAGGTAAGAATTGGTCTTAGAAGAAAATTGAGATAACTCTTTGTTGATTTTCTATGCGGACTCGAAATATTTTTGTGAGGAAATATTTTTTACTTACTTAGATAACTAGAACCAAAAACGGAGAGCAATGTGCATACAATTTTCTCTTTTGAAACAATTAAATCTCTCCAGCAATGGCATTCAATAAATTACAAAAAAGCTGTAAATTTATCTTTGGAGTTACCTTTCCAATTTTTTTGACATTTCGTAACTGTCCATAATTTTGGAGATCTATTTCAAATAAGATCCATTACAAATTTATCAACTTCCATCCTCTCAAAAACTGACACATTTCTTGAGTAGTGCAGAGTGCCACTGAGAATTGTGCCGCGTGCCACACGTGAAGAAGGTTGCCAACCCCTTTTCTATCGCATGAATGTAAAATTGTATCATATTGTTTGTTCATTTAATACAGCATATTAAAACGTGAAATTAAGTTTTTCATTGCTTTAAATCCACTCATTCTTCCTTTGAAAATCATTTATTCAGAAAAAATTAAACACACAGTTTCGTTCTCTACATCATTTATCTAGAGCATTGATCTTCAAACTGTGTTCCACAGAACCTTGAGATTCCACGAGTCACAATAAAAAAAAAAATCGAAAAGAAAAATTATAAATGTGTATGCAAAACGGATTCCAGTTCTCATGAAGTTCGTATAACCACAATTATCTAAAAATGATCTTATACATTAAAATTAAAAATTTTATTTATACATAACTTAACTTTGTTGTGAAAAACTTTTTAAACTTTTATTGTTTTATAATAAATGAATTTAAAACTTTTCTTTCTTTATCTATTAGATTATGAATATACTATTGTTTGCTATCCCGAGTTCCACAAAGTAATTTTGTACTAGTTAGTGTAATATTCTAAAACCTTTTACATTTGTGGGGGGGGGGGGAAACACCTATAATGAAGAAGATGGAACAATTTATCGACATATCAAGAGATTCAATGCTAAAATTTAAATTTAAGCTAGAACACCAAAATTTTAGGTTGCCAATTCTTGCAAAATACGCAGAATTTCTCACATAGCTGTGAACATTTTAATGCCATTCACAAAAATGTATTTAGTAAGTGAAAAATATTTCTCAACGCGAGTGTCTACAAAAACAAAATATAAAAACGAATTAAACGCGGAATATGAAATGTTACTGCACATAATTTCCAAGGGCCGACAGTTTGTGTAAAAAATGTGAACACATCTCAGTTACTAAATATGATGCATGCGCAGGTGACATTTGGATCACAAATTAATATTATGAATGAATAAATAACATTAACATTACATCATAAAATTTTCTAATAAATAAATTTTTTTAAATTTTCTCTTCATATAACATCAAAAATATATGTTTATCTATATACTTTAAATATTATTTTAAGATATATTCTTTTAAGTGTGGAATGGGATTCCCCAAAAACCAGTGCCGAATTACTCATTAGGTGGAGTAGGTGATTGCCTATGGGCCCCACTCTTTTTAGGGGCCCAAAAATAAAAAACCCAAATATTTAGCCATTTTTTGCTGCAAGAATTAGTTTTTATTACAGATTCTAATAAATAATTAGTGTTTAGTTACATATTTTTTAATTCGCAGATTATCTGTTATTTTATTTGTGCAATGAAATATATTGCTAAAATGTTGTGTAATAAGATTATTAGACTACAGGGCCCCGAGAACTGGACTGCCAAGGGATCTCCATGTCGTTTTATCCAACACTGCGGAAAACATCTTACAGTTTTAAGGGTTCCGTGAGTCGAAAAGTTTGACCACTGATCTTTGTCCAGAAATAACTCTTCCATGGACAAGATTCCCTGCTGTTTTACCCCTCCCTCCCCTGAAAAAGAAAAAAGAACTACCAATTTTACGATTGTGCCCCCCCCCCCTCCTACCCCCATTTCTTAGCGAGCGTCGGCTTTCGCTGAGGGGAGAATTTTGTTGAGAGGAGTACCCGAGAGAGAAATTTATTGCCCATCTTGGGTATCTTCAGAAAAACATTTGTGCCAAAAATTTCGCAAAAGTCAACGCCATCTAGATGTCATGTAAGATGTTAAACAACTGACGGGCTTCCCCTTAAGATCGATCAGCAGAATTTCGCGCTTCAAGTAATCTTCCTGCTCTGTGTTCTTCAATTTCATAACTGAATAATTTTGTCCAATGACCGAAACATGACATTGGGCATGACTCCCAATATATTAGATTATAGATTTTTCCCTCCTGCAAGAACTTGCCAATGACTGCTTCGCATACCCGAGTCTGAAAATTATATCGTTATATAAGTTCGTTTACTAATTACTTGAAAAGAAAAAAATTATGTCTAAATATTTCAATGTCTTAAATTTCTAAAATATTCTTTTGTGTGAGAGTCGCTCTCAGATCTATATACTAAGACCTAAATTATTATTTGAAATTCAATCAGTGTTTTAATAAAATACCCCCCCCCCCCCCGAAATCTACTTATATTAAATTTCCTGTTTAACTGAACGACTATACTAATTGTTTATATTCTCAAAGATTCTCTCACAATTATTTCCAAATTACCGTAAAATCCGGTGTATAACGCGAACCTAGACATTCAAGCTGTATTTTTTAAAATTTTTAGGTATATACGCCGCGATCTTTTTTTACGTAGAAACTTGAAATGTACGCATGCAATGCTCTATATTTTGAAGTCATTTATTCGAGGTATTATCACCAGTTTTTGAAAAAATAGTACATTTTTAGAACTACACAACCCATTGAAGTTCATAAAGAATGTAATTTGTTTTAAAATAGACAGTATTTCCAACAAAATGTCTATTTTTTAAGCTCATTTTTTTTTTGTTTTAGTTTTTAAAGCTATCATTTTTATAACCGGCGTACAACGCGCACCCGTAAATTTCAATCTAATTTTTGGCGTTAAAGTGCGCGTTATACGCTGGAATTTTACGGTACTTTAAAAGAATGCAAGTAATTTGGAAATGTTTTGGAGCTGCATGACGTTTTAAAAATACGAATTAATAAAATTCAAATAAGTTTAGTTTCATGAAATAATTATCATCAAAAGATATACCCCCTTCCAAAAACAGAGTAAAGGGAGTCCATTCAACCAGAGAAAAATAAAACAGTTTAAAGACAATACATTATAACAGCGGTGAGCAATTTGTTTTAAATCGTGGGGCGCATTGTGGGAGCGGAAGATACCGGAGGGCCACCCCCTTTTAAAATGATAGCATTCAGTATAAAAAATGATAAATATAAGTTAAATTAAACAGAGGCAGTTTTATTCAATATATTTATTGTGATTTCATATTGTCTATAGCTCTGCGAGGACATTTAATTTTAAAATAAATTTAATTAAACAAGATATCAATCATTGGCATGGCCAAGTAATTTTAGCGCGTTTTTCACATGTTGTATTTTACAATGATGCAACTAAAATGAACTTTTTACTAACAGAAAATAATACTATACTTTAAAAAAAAATGTAATATTTTTAAAATTATTAAATTTAAATACGATTCGGCCTATCTAGGGCACAAATGTGACCAAATGCCCGAGGTCAATCGGTTAATTATTGGCTGAGAAAAAGGTACGACAAAATATGGAACGAAGACGAAATTTGCGTCCTAATAGCGCTTTTTTTACACTACGTTAAAAACACGCTAAAAATGTACCCTATAATACTCTTTTCTAAAAATTTTTTTAAAAATCAAGAACGATATTGTTGAAATTCTCATCACAGCCTGCAAGTTTATGTAACACACCTTGCATCTACATTTACTCTTGTTGATCTTTAAGCAAGAAAAACTTTCTTCGCAAATATATATGCCAATTAAAATATAAAGAACAATTTCCCAGCAAATTTCTTCATATGAGGAAATATTTCAACTGACAAAGATTTGTAAAAGTCAAAATCATGGCATTAAAAGAATTTTCTTCACGGTACCATCTGACTCCAAGCAAGTTCAAACTATAGCTCCTCAGGTGCTGTATCAATATCGTAAGTACTGGGATAACAGAGCACAAATGAATTTAGGGTCAATTTTCTTATAAAACCCTGAAATCTTTGTCATTCGTCCTCCAAACTTTGCAGATGATCCCTTAATAGAAACACTTTCAGGTACTTTGTTTTCAGTGATGTAGCTCATCTTGAGTGGGCCCTGTATCAAACTTCCCTTGGGGCCCTTTTTGGGTGACTAGAGTGAAGCCCGAGCTAGCACCTCACTTTCCAAACACCCACATCACTCCTTCCTTTTGAAATAAGGGGGATAAAAGTTTCCTTAACAGGTATAACTTCGTTTTATAACAATACAAAATATAATAATAAATATACTGTGATTTTTAAATTCATAAATTTAAAAAAAATATTAAATTTCCCCTTTTATAAAAAAATTTCTCACCGCCCAAGTGTATTTAAATAACTTTTTTTCCCTTTAAAATTTATTTTCTCTCCTTAGCATGTTTTTAATAGAGTGAAAATATAATCAAAGTTTTTGAAAGGAAATTGAACGTTCTGAAACGCGGTCGTTATTCCCTTCTCAGGACGGGCAGAAAAGCATGTGTGCTCAAAGATTCATCTTTTCCTTAAGCAAACTCTAATATATTTTTTTTAAATTGTTTTTTTATAATATATGTAGTATATTTTCTATTTTTCCCACACTTCTACATTGACATTAACTGGAATATTTCATAAAAATTCGATACTTGGGCCTTTTGGTTTCCATATGCTCCTGTTACAGTGAAAGAAAGTAAAGTTTTGACCAACACAAAATTGCACAGGAATGTAATAGATGTCTTAATGTATGAAATAATTATGCATAAAAACGAAAACAATTTTCGAAAGTTATATCATTACGTAACATTAAGGTCATTAAAAATGATTATATATAAATATTCTCTTTATACAAGTAAAATTTCCCACAAGGCTTGTGATCAGTCAGGATCTGCAAAAACACTTTGCACCTATTATTCATGCTTTCTATGCAACACAAATCATCTCAATAGTCATTCTCCAATTGTTAGTCTAACTGGAGAGGTTTAAACACAGAGCTATAGCACGCCAGAGGACACACCAATCATTTTTAAAGAGAGCAAAGTTGGAAGAATACGTCAGACACTTCGTTCTCACTTTCTAGGTAATCGTCAACAAGGCTAGCTTGAGGCAGACTGGTATTATCATTAGTAAGGAAATCGGGATCAATTGCTACAGTACAGTATCATATTGGAGTCTAGAACTCCAATCACGATACCCACGCCGCCATCAAAAATCTCCATCTCAGTGATATCCCATTCAAATTTAAACCTATACCATGACGCTGGCTGCCATTTCTGAAAGTGAATTGCTCATGGATCGATTGCGTATGCTTTGATCTCTCTCAACACACGCTTATTAAATTCTAGGTAAAAGCTCAACTCATCCGAGAGTTAAAACGTAGTACCAATCTGAGACAATGGAACTGACATCTTCCCGATACTGCTTTAACCTTGACTTTGTGGATTACAAACCAGATGGCATATAACCCTTTCACGTGGAACCTTCGACACACAGTTTTGGCGAGTGAGAGAACATTAACGTCGCACTGTTCAGCTACACGAGGGATTTTGGCGACGGACCTCGTAATTTTGAACCATGGTCAAGTGACGAGGACGACACCTGAGTGGGCAACCCTCTTCTAATTACCACACCAACGGGAGGACGTTTGAGCTCTCGATAGATTTAATGTGCATCACTTCCCTACACGGCGGGTCTTCAGTGGTACTGGGCTCGAACTCATGACACGCCAAATGGGAATTCTTATTCTATTTATGTATTTTGAATATACATGGGCAAAAGTCTCTTTGTGACGCGACAAAGCTAAAAGAGAAAGGCATCAACTCTGATGTCCTCTTCATTTGACTATGGTTCAACACTACGAAGTTCGTAGCCAATAGAGTAAATCAGGAGTCAGCAAACCGCGGTTCTGTGCCTAGATGGTTGCTTCTCTTCAGACTTAAGCCTGATGTATTATTAAAAAAATAATCGTATCCTTTTCTCTTTTTCTAATTATCTATTGGGAAAAAAAATATCTGTATATGCGTTTAAATTTAAACATTTGGCTGGCTAAAGACTTATTTCCGTAATAAATTGTTTTCCATTAATAAAGTTGAGAAGCGGTGAAAATATTATGCTTTATAACTAATTTTAATAAGTCCACTTTATTTGTAAAAATATAGAGAGAGCTTAACGTGAATTTCCAACATTTACTTATTTACATATATGGGTTTAGAAGCACTCATATGGACAAGAGATGGCATTTAAACCCCAATAGAAGTCAAAAAATGCATTCCGTAATTTATGACATGCTTAAGGGTTAATAAAAAGTGTTAAAATGACTTGTATGTAAGAACCACCACAGTCAATTTTGATTAAATTAGTATAAACATTAAATTTTAAAACAAAGCACTCATGGTATTATTGGTAGTCGTTTTTTCTCCCCACCAAGCTTGAATTCAACATTCTAGTTTGACAATGGTTGTTTTTTGCACCGAGGGGTCACAGATATATATATCTTTAATATTCTTAGCTCTTGAAGGAATGGGAAATGTTTTTCGTTGCGTAAAACTTCATTTAAATATTACATATATATTAATCGGGGCGTGACAGTCTTGATCGCGACCACTACTTAAGACCCTCCTCCCTCTCTTCTCCCGAACACGCGTTTGCATATGAATGGCTCTTTGATATACCTTAGGTATATCTTGTTTCACTTTCCACTTAGCTCTTCTTTCTCGAAAGTTTGCCGACTCCGGGCCTCAGAGAAACTTCAAATGGAACATAAATAAACAATCAATAGTACAAAAAATCTTATTCCTTTTAACAATTCACCTAGTGTCTTATCAAATCCTATTTCGGCAAAAAAAAAAAAGCGGAAGATCTTTATTTAAAAAACTAGCTGTTACCCGCCCGCTTCGCTGGGTATTTCATGATGTTTTATAAATTTTTACTGCTTATATATATGTATAAATTATTGATATTTAAGTCCTAGCAGTAAGAATTCGATTGTATTGAGAAATATACGCCCCCTCAACGCCACTTGGGGGTCGATTTTCACGAAACGCATTTTGTGGCGCATCTCTATTCTATGAGAGGAATCTGCTTACCAAATTTCAAGACTGTGCATCTAATAGTTTAAAAATCGGAATAATTATTTATATCTCCCCCTAACCCTCCGAAACACCCCTTGGGGGTCATTTCCCCCAAAATCCATTTTGTTGTGGATATTTACTCCATGAAAGAAACATGTCTACCAATTTTCAAGCAGGTTGGTCTAGTTTAAAAACGAAAATATTTATCTATTACGACGTTAACCCCCCCCCCCCCCCCAACACCACTTAGGGGTTACTTTCCCCAAAACCATCCTGTATCTGATCTCTATGAAAAGAATCTATATATCAAATTTAAAGACTGCGCGTCTAATAGTTTAAAAATGGAAATAATTATCTATAACGCCCCCTAAGCCCCTGCAATGTCACTTGGGGGGGGGGGTCGATTTTCACCAAACTCATTTTGTAGCTGATCTCTACTCTATGAAAGGAATCTGCTTACCCAATTTCAAGATTGTACGTTAAGTAGTATAAAAATGGAAACAATTGCTTATAACGGCCCTCAATCCCCCGTAGTGCCCCTTGCGGTTCGAATTTCGCAAAAAATCCGTTCTTAGCCGATCTCTACTCCATGAAAGGAACATGTATACCAAATTTCAAGTCTGTAAGTTGAATAGTTCCGGAGATATCGTGATTAGTCAGTCAGTGAGTAGCTTTTCAAAAACAGAGAGGTAGAAAAATGAAAGATACCTTGAAAATTATTATTCTTCGATTACAATATAAATATTAAACAAATAATAAGTATTGTTTAAATGTGACTAAAAATGTAAATTAAAAAAAAAGAAAAGATTAAAACTAACCGTAAAACTTATCAATTTTTTGTTTCTTGCATTGCTTTTTGCTTATGAAGCCTTGATTTATTATTTTTAAAAGTGCATCCGAAACAGCCGATGCTCTACTTAACTGAACAGTGAGATAACTATCATAAAAAAATTATGGCACGTGTCAGCGTATTATCATGTGCGCGTAATACTATTATGTCTCATGAAGAGCATCGGTCGCCAGTAACCAAAACAACGACTTCATTAGCTCAGCTTGGCGTTCATCTTGGCATTCAGTTTCACGTTCACCCGTATAGTTTCCGTTCCCGTAAGAATACGGGAATAAAATATAGCCTATGTTACTCCCCGTTAATGTAGCTTTCCATTAGTGAAAGAATTTTTAAAATCGCACCAGCCGTTTCCGAGATTAGCCGGAACAAACAGACAGACAGACAGACAAAAACTTTAAAAATTGGTTTTTTGTTAAGAGTACCGTATATACTTTTAATGCATTAAGTAAAAAGCTGCTAATTTGAAATTACAAACAGACACTTCAATTTTATTTATTTGTATAGATTACCGATTGTGAACATTCGTTTACATTAGATGCCACACGAGAGAAAACAGCTATAAAAAATCTTTTATGATACTAAAGAGGAGATTGATACTCCGGGTAGATGAATGAATTCCATAAAAGGAAATAAAGAACGATAGTATTCATCGTATCGAAGCTAAAGAAAAGAGATTACGTATTGCTCTGACGTCATTCTTAGTTTCACTTTAAAATCGATCCGTACACAACAAGGGTTTCATTCTCAGTAAAAAAAAAATGTGCTAAAAATCATTTATTTTCTTTTCGGTGTTTCTGAGATGAAGTTTTTAACTTCTAAACGTTTTTTCACTTCTAATTATGCCGGGCAGAAATCTAGAAAATAATGAAAATACGAATTCAATTCAATAACCAATCTATGATTGTAGGGAAATTTAATTTTGAATTTCCGATTAGCATAAAGCACAAGATAGTTTAGCATTTTATTTTTTAACCATGTGTATTGCCAAATTTTTTAATTCTTTTAAAGGAAATGGAACATAGGGACACAGTATTTAAAAACATGCCATCAAATGGATTTCCTTTCAAGGTGTTAATTCTACTTGGAAACTTTTGCAAAAGATTGAATGCAAAGTATGCAGAGTTGATTATAATTTTAAGAAAAGGTAAAATTCCCTAACTGAAAAGGTTTGTGTTATCTTTTTAAAAAGATGCATGTTTGCTTGATATAGGGGGGAACACTTTAAATAAAATAAACTCAGAAAAGTTATAATTACAATTTACATTTTTTTAATACAAGTTTTGAGTTACCAACATAATCTCCCCCACCCCCATTTTTCCCAATAGCTTTAAACATAAAAATCAAACTGTTTTAATAATTGCCCTAAAATATGAAATCTTTTCAGTAAAGTTGTGCTTATGAGAGTCTTTTACATGGGCGTTCCTTATTTTATTTTACCTAATTACATGCAGGACAAAACCCATCTATGTGTCTCCAGCTGCAATGCTTTTTAAGACTCATAATAAATCCTGTAATCATTTTGCAATGAATTACTAATGTAACAGGAAAAGAATATATTGAGATTTGCCTTATACAACATCGAGCATGCAACAAATTAAGATACACAATGAAGAGAAAATAAAAAAGGCAATAAAAAGCTATGAAACAAAGTCTTGTCATTTCACAACGATCATTTTAAAAAGAATAATTTTATCAAGAAAAGCCATTAATTTCTTAACTACCAGAAAATGACTATACATAAATCACAGTAAAAAGATATGTCAAGAGTAAGAGTTATTTTTACGTCACATTATAAAGCAACACAACTATTGACAACGAACCTTAAAATTTTGAACCTTATTCAAGTGACGAAGACAACACCCGAACCAGTACCCCCCCCCCCCCCCAACTGGAAGACATTGAGCCTCAACAGATTTAATGTGCATCAGTCTCCACTACATGGAGAGCATAAGATATGTCTAATATACATGGAAATGCATCTAACTCAATTCTTCCATTTTATAACCTCTGAAGATATTCAAAAAGGCAGAATTCATTAAAGAAAAGAAAAAACTACCCGATTACAATTTTTTCGGTGATAATCCCCTTAATTTTATCACAATTTTTCTACATTAGATTGAATAAAATCAGGTTAAAGGAGATAGAATACAAATTGATTTCCACAAAACCATCGACTGTTTAATAATTAATTTTAATATGATCTTTCAAAATTAGATTCCATGTGTGCGAGTATACAGTGGTGGCAAAAAGTCCTGAACACTCATTTTTTAGCGTAATTTTTGTGTTTGACTTCATTTTTCGTTGTGAAATTATCACACTATCTTAAATATTGTTATTGATTTTAATGTATTTTTTTATGCTGATTTCAAATCTACTACTAGTTTCTTAATGACTAAAATATTTTTTGTAGTAAAGCTGCCTGAACACAATGTGAAATATGTGCAGAATAAAACAATATAGAATAACATAATATGCAAAGAAAAATAGCACGAAAATTGACAAATACGGTATATTTAATAAGCATTTTGAAAACTACTTTGTCACATGTTAGGAAATCAATATTTTATGGGCCAGCCATTTGCTTTAATTACGGCTCTACATCTTTTTGGCATGGAATGCACCAATTTCAAAAGAAGATCTTTCGTGACAATGTGGTTGAAGGAAAATATTAAAGCTGATAAAGTACCATGTGGCCTTTCTACTGTTGTGAGAACTTTGAAAAGATTTTCAGTAACAAATTTTATTGCGGACAGGGGGCGATCAGGACGACCAAGAAAAACATCTTTACGTGAAGACTGGTTATTGCACGGAATTTCACTTTCAAACAGAAAGCTTAATTCCTCGCAAATTTTGAAACAATGGACTTTGACATCAAATGTGAGTGTGTGCCCAAGAACTGTTAGAGGAAGACTGCTGGAAATTAGGTTACGAGGCTGTAAAGCGCACCCAAAACCATTACTGACTGAAATTCCACGCAAGAGTTGATTGACGTGGGCAAGGGAACATTCATTATGGACTATTAAAGACTGGGAAAAGGCAATATTTAGTGATGAGAGTCAGTTTTGTATTTCTGGCAACCAAAGTAGTGCCTATGTAAGATGATGCACTCATGAGGAATTCAGCCCTCAGTGTCTGAAGCCCACAGTAAAGTACCTGACAAAAGTGATGGTATGGGGATGCATGTCTTCTCATGGTGTTGGAAGACTTCACATCGTTACCGGAACAGTGAAAGCCATGGATTACATTGAAATACTACAAAATAAATTGCTACCAACTGCAAGAGATCTTTTTGGGAATCAGTCATGGATTTTTCAGGACGATAACGCCTCTTGTCATTGTGCAAAGGTAGTCCAGAAATGGTTGAAAGACCATACTGTGAATAGAATGAACTAGCCAGGGACAGTCTCCCAACCTTAATACGATAGAGAACTAATGGTTTAAAATTGGAAATTTCAAAGAAAAAACCTTCAAACAAACGTGAATTAATTGAAGCTTTAATATTTTCCTTCAACCATATTGTCACGAAAGATCTTTTGAAATTGGTGCATTCCATGCCAAAAAGATGTAGAGCCGTAATTAAAGCAAACGGCTGGACCATAAAATATTGATTTTCTAACATGCGACAACAATGTAATTTTCAAAATGCTTATTAAATATACCGTATTTGTCAATTTTCGTGTTATTTTTCTTTGCATATTATGTTATTCTATATTGTTTTATTCTGCATATATTTCACATTATTGTGTTCAGGCAGCTTTACAACAAAAAACATTTTAGTCATTAAGAAACTAGTAGTAGATTTGAAATCAGTATAAAAAAATACATTAAAATCAATAACAATATTTAAGATAGTGCGATAATTTCACAACGAAAAATGAAAGCAAACACAAAAATTACACAAAAAATGAGTGTTCAGGACTTTTTGCCACCACTGTAGTTATCAACTAGATCAAAAAATATAAGTGTTTACATACCACAATTGAAATTAACATTTTATCCTTACTACACACACAAATAAAAATTTTAAGAGTATTTATTGCAATAAGAAATGTAACAGTAACAATTTCAAAAAATTGATGATATTTATGCTTTTGAACCTCTCAATGCTTATCAACATAATTGTTCCAATATCACAATACGTTAAAATGTACATATGTAAGCATTACTTTTTTGAGATTTACTGTATTTAAAAAATTAAGAATGTAGACCAATATGAAAATAAAATTTAAGTTAATAATTTTGATAATTGAAAGCCTAGAAAAATTTAGTTCTTATTTTTTGCATTTAATGATACTGAGAATTTTGTTTTAATAAAACAAGTATTAATCTGAAACAAATAAATAAAAGTGAATAGTTATCTTTCAACCTTTGATTTTAAATTCAGCAGTTATGTGAAATTCATTATACTTGTAAAAAATATGTTCGATAGAATACATTAAGTTTGATTGTAAGTTTAAAGAGTAGAGTGTAATTGTTAAAGAAAAAAATAAAATTTTATTTTGTGTAAAAAAAGAAACAGTACACAAACGACAAATTTTTAAATATCATGCACACATAAATAATTTCACTTAAGAAATAACAATGTTTGCCGACAGACTATGATAAATATTCATATCAATGTAAAAATGTTAAAAATTGTACAAGGAACACAAGAATGCTGGCTAAAGAAAACCTTTCTGAAGTGATCATTTCACAACCTAAATTTAAACTCCATGTACAACAAGAAAAGCATGAGATGCAAAGGCCAACAGCACAGGTAACAGTATAGACTGCTCTCAGTTTCACTAATTGAACTTTCAAAACAATTGGTTATTTCAGAATCTCTCAGATCCATTTATACCTAAAGTAGAATCTGATTCACTTCCTAACTCCATAATGTATACAACAGGGATGCACAACCTATGGCCCGTGAATGCCTATTATAAAAGAAGAGTAATCTAATATGGAATGGACCTTTTTTTAATTAAACAGGAAAAAATCACATACGAAAATAGTATTACAGCAAATAATTGCTTTACAGTTGCTCATTATAAGTATTTTCTTCCCCAATTTATTACGCGGCTTTTCAATATCTTTCCTTCATGGCTATCTGCGAGTACGAGTTTTCGTATAGGAGAAGCTCGCGGACGTGATATACTTAGAAGGTTAAAAGAAGTAAGTTTCCAGTATGATTTGGCCTTTTCTTGCAGACATAGCAGGCCATTTGAATGACTTGAACACAAAGCTACAAGGAAAGAATCAATTCATTTTTCAATTGATAAGTAACGTAAAGGCGTTTAAACAAAAATTATGTTTATTTCAAAACCAGCTGAAAACTAAAAATTTTGCACACTTTCCCTACGGCCAAAAAATGCATGAAACATTTCCACACATGAAGATGCAGTATGAGGAACAAATTCAAATCTTGCACAACGCATTTGCTAATTAATTTTTAGATTTAAAAAGTGCTAAACGAAAATTAATGTTTTTTCTTCTCCATTTTCTGTTGATTTAAATCTAGTGGATGAGAGTATGCAGTTAGCCTTAATTGATTTACAGAATTCTGATGTTATCAAAAATCAATTCAAAGAAAAATCGATTTTAAAATTTTATAAAAACTTATCCGAGGATTTTTTGTACTTAAAGCAAAATGCAGCTGCATGCCCCACTTTCTTTGGCAGCACTTACATTTGTGAGCACTCTTTCTCACTAATGAATTTAAACAAATCAAAAATAAGAAATAGAATAGCAGACGAGAACCTTTCTTCTGTTCTACGTATTGCCACAATAATCTTAAGCCTGACGTAAAATCAATAACTTCAAATATTCAGTTCCAGCCATCTCATTAAATCTTACAAATTTTAAGTACTAATTTTTTTTCAAAATTTAAAAAAAAATTGTGTTCCCTATATAATTAGCAAAACTTTTCCTTTGTTATATTGTCACGTAGAAAGGAACAAGGCGATGTTACCCAATACAAGATTTATATTGTCGTAGTGTTTTACACGGGCAGCACCACAACTGAAGACCTATCCAGTTGCAGTACTTTTATAAACCCGGTGGAGAGTTCTAGAATAACTACCAGGGGAAAGATTAACATAAATTCAATTTATATAACTTGCAAATGTCCGTTATAATAAATAACGAAAGTCATGATTAAATTTAACAAACAAGTATCTGGGAGGCTCGAACCCGAGCCACCTGCATGGTAGAGCAGTGCTCTAACCGTTCGGCCACTCAGAGCGTATCAGTTCGTGATAATATAATTTCAAGTTTGCCACCTTTTTAGCAGGAATTTTTTTTTGAGCCAAAGTATTTTAATCTTTCCAAAAGTGTTTGTGTTTCATTCATTTATCAACTGCATAATGTGTACCCGAGTAAGTAATAATTGTGATAAAATGCATAAACCTTGTCATAAAACAGTGTTTTCACGGTTGCAACATATTTGCCATCGCGTAATACTTTGGCCCTCGATATGATTCTATTAAATTTTTTGGCCCCTCATCCTAAAAAGGTTGTGCATCTCTGGTATACAATATTAAAAAATATTTTTTTATAACCGAACACAACTCGCATGTATTCACGATGAGCGGAATCAAGTAAAAAAACTAAGGTTACAAAAACATATCACTAATATATACACATTTGATTGTGCGAACATCTTGTTTAAAATAAAAACTGTTTCTAAACACGTTACAAATAATTCTGGTACTTGTGAGAAATAAACATGATTTAGAGCATAAGAAAAGGACAGTTTTAATCTTTTTAGTGCATTACTTTTGAATACTCCAGCTCCGAAATATTATGGGGGGGGGGACAATTTCATACCATTATTATAAGAGGGGGCAATTTCATACTATGATTTTGACGGAAGCGAGAAGGAGAGGATTAATAAATAACACAGATGTAGAAATCATATAATTTGAACCAATATGTTAAGACCAATTATCTTAAAATAAAAGTTCAGCTAAGAAGATATAGTATAACTCATTTCGAAATAAAAAATGTTATAAGGAATTTATCTCATTTTTTTATAAAATAAATTAATGAAAAACATACCACATATATAAAAATATATAAAAAGATCCCATTCATTGAAATGTAAGTAATGCTTACTATTATTTTAAAATAGGGGTAAGCAAAAGTTATATTAATGTTGCACTATAGAGTAACACAAGGGCTACTGGCGACAGACCTCTTAATTTTGAGCCTTGGTCAAGTGAGGAGAACGGCATCGAGCAGCACCCCATCTTCTAATTAACACACTTATGGGAAGACATTGAGCCTCGACAGATTTAACATGCAGCGGCCCCCTCTACATGGCAAGTCTTTGGTATGGCAAGGATTCGAACTTATGAACTCACCTGCCACAAGCTCTAGACCAGTGGTCTTCAAAATGTGTTTCGCGAGGAATACTCGGGTTCCACGAGAAGATTTTATAATCATTAGAACAACGTCTTGCAAAACTAAATAGTTTTCTAATGGAAAATGCACATTTTTATTTGTGAAAAAACACCTACAATATATCAATAGATTTGATGTTAAAAATCTAAACTTAAAATTTAGGATCTATTCTTGCTTATGTTGCAAATTCATGCAAAATGAACAGCATTTCTCACACAGCTATTAACATTTTAATGCCATTCAGGACAAAGTGTATGTGCACTGGCATAGATAGTCCTGAGTGGGCCCATTATCAAAATTCTTTGAAGGCCCCTTTTGTTGGGCTCTCAACATTTTACGATTCATTCTCGCACATTTTGAGGCCCTCGTATCATTGATACGGTGGTAGCTACGCCCCTGTGTATGTGAAGAAATATTTCTAGATGCGAGTGGCTACAAAAACAAAGTATAGAAACAAATGAAGCTCGAACAGTGCCGATTTAAGCTCATTTTGGGCACAGGGCAAAAAAGATCTACGGGCCTTCTTGGCATTGGAGGATCAAAATTTATATAACCAGAAAATCTGTTTAAGTCCAGCTTATCTGGGCCCTTCTGAGCCCCTGGGCATTCGCCCCAAGCATCCAATGGATACACCAGCACTGGTTTTGAATATGCAATGTGATTGCAGTTGTTCTCAATAGACCTAGACTTTGACAGTTTGTGTGAAAAAATGCAAGCACTTATCCCAGTTACTAAACATAATGTATGGGTAGGTGACACTTGGATCACAGATTAATATTATTAAGTAAATTATACTAATAGTAGATAAATATTTTTAAATAATAAATGTGATACTTTTTATAATTTAATTCACATGACCTGCTGTTGATTTACTTTAAATATTTTTTTAAAAAATAGGGTTCCATGAAAACACCTAGTTCTATGGGTTCCGTGAGTTGAGAAAGTGAAGATCACTGCTGTAGACCATAACCACTAGGCTACCGAAGCCACTTAAATTAATAGGAAAAGTCAAATGTATTATACAAGTGGGTGGGGAAAAAAAACCTTTACCTGATTTGGCAAACCAAGTCTGAAAAGTGTAAGCATTGAGAAAATTCAGAAAAACACAGTACACCAATTACACTTGTAAATATATTATGAAAGTGTCTTTGGTTTTTGAGTATTACTAATTTTGAACAACTATCAATACATATCGAAAGTCTGGCACCCTATTTTAGAAATATCTAGTGAGTTAGTGTTATATTAACGTCCCACGCTCAAGCAATACGAGGGCTATTGGCAACAGACCTCGTAAAGTGACGAGGATGACACCTGACCTGGCACTCCCTCACTTAACACAAATGGGAGGATATTGAGCCTTGACAGATTTAACGAGCATCAGCCTCCTCTACACAAGCGGGTCTCCAGTGGCACCAGGACTTGAACTCGCGACACTCTGGCTACGAGTTCATGACCATTACCACTAGGCTACTGCGACCCCTTAGAAATCTCCAACCTGAATCAAATACTTCCATTTTCCCTTAGATGTAAAATACAAGAGAAAAGTAACAGAACAATAACAAATGATGTTAAATTTGTATATAGCACGAGAAAATATGGAGGACAGTAAAAAATTATGAACTATAAATTAAATATAATGGGGAAAAATTAAGAGTTGTAGATGTGCAGTCTAGATTTTACAAGTGCTGCAACTCATCTTTCAGAACTCTCCTTTTAGGTTTGAAAATCCTTTAATATGTACACAATAGCCAAATGCTACTATATATATACATATAAAAAGGCTTTTATATGGAGAAATTCTGACAGAATAGTTTTTTTGGTTAAGATTATTTGACAAACACCTCAATTAAATAAAAACAACTCAATTATGATCTCAATTGAGATATTTTCATTCTCAATTGAAATCTCAATTTAAATGAAATCTTAGAATAGACGTCGAAAAAGTAGAAAGTTCGGTGAGATTCCTTTCAAAGGCTATGATTTTTTTTTCACAAAGGTTTTTATAATTTTCAAATTAAGTGCTGATTTAATTTTAATAATTTCTTATCTTGTCCCCCAATAAAGCACACTGCCTAATTTTGAGATAAAAATATTTTTTCATTTCCCCTTGGCTCTCATGAACTTTTGAAAAAAAAAATTATAATTCAAAGCTTGAAACATTTGTTCCATAATGTTTTAATTTTTCTTTAACATCTTACCAGTCAAGAAAAAGTTATGCAATTCACCCCTTAGTGCTACTGTTTTGCCACACAGGTGCACATAATTATACAGTGTATTGGGGGGGGGGGGGGCAAATATAAATTCTTTTCAGAAATAAGTACGTCCTTTTCAAACAGTCAAGATCATTTTATTATATTCAAAAGCCTTCATAATAGTTTTACAGACAGTAACACCCAATGCAAAGAATCATACTTCAGAGAGGCATACATATACAGCAGAGACGGTTAACATACCAGCTGAGCGAAATGTAAATATAAGCATTTAAGGAGTTATTGTTGAAAAATATCTGTACATCAAGTGGTTTCACACTCGTGATTAACTAAAGATTCAAATTTACACAAAAATACAGACAGGCTGTCAAAAAGAATGTTTATCATTTAAGTTTAACATCTTTAAATTCTACCAGAACCTAGCAATTTTAGTTAGTTATTTTTAAGGATTGTTACAGTAAATGTGGTTTTATACCATTATTGAATCTTCACTTTTGGTAATGCAACTTATACAAACCTTTGTGAAGAACAGAAACTTTCCATTTTGAGAAGAAAATATATAAAGTTTACATAGAGACTAAGTTATCATTACAAATGAATGCCTACTTATGAATAAGATACATTAATATATGCTAATCACAAGAATGTCGCTGAATTTATCTAAAGCCTGTTTAACACATAATTGGATTTCATGAAATATACACCAATTTGCCCTTGCTTGATGCTTCTAAATTTCTTTTAGTTTTACAGTAAACCAATATGATTAAGTATTCAGATATCAAAGTATAAAAATGCAATTGGCAAAATAATGAAAAATTAACACTTCATTATAGAATCCATGTGTTTGCTCTGTTCAAAGATTTATAATCTGTTTAGTAATTGTTCTATCCTGCTACATTTTCTTTGTCTCCAACTTCAGTACCAAACATCCACAGTATTTTTTAGATGTGCCTACAAACCAATTTTTCTAATCTTTATATTAATCTGTAACATCTATAGACTAAGAAGCTAAGCTATAAGTTAACAAGAAGTAATCTAATGCTCTGTTTCTAAACTTTATTCCTAAATCATGATTTTTCTACAGAATCTAAAATTATTTAAGGGTAAAAATCAAGGGTGAAGGTGAAAGAAGTATTTTTCAGATAATGTTTGCAAAGCCACATATATCTCAAATAATGCTTTATGTATAAAATTATAACCTTTAAAAATAATCAAAGCTTCATAAAAATAGAAATTTAAGAAGTTAGAACTATTTGTATAGGATGTGCTTAACCCTTTAACGAGCAGTGGTATTTGAAAGAAAACAATGGTTCTAAAGTTATCTTTTATTTTTCATAAAAGACACTAGATGTCAGCACGTGAGAAAATACTCCCCTTTCTGTGAGAAAAATGAATCATTTTAAAAGCCTTTTTTAAAACTTTCAAAAGAATTTTTTTAGCAAATAAAAATAGACACAAATTCCAAGAAAGTTATGTACATTTTTGCTGCATATGCTGTTCATAACATAACTAATTTTTAGTATGAAATTATGAAAAGAACTACCGCATATTTAGCTTCCTTTCGGGTGGTTTCAGATTTCGACCACTGCACACCTAGAACATGAAAACTGTCCTTTTCTTCTCAGACTTATAGCATACACGCATAAGAGATATTCGCTCTTTTTTTTTTTCTCCTTTTCTCTGACTCAGGCAGTGAAATAACTAATAATTTATGTGGTTTTTGCCATTGCTTTGGGGGAGGGAGATTATTATTTCAGTATTATTGAATGTTTTAATAATTTAATAATAAAGAAACAATGAAAAATATATAACTTTACTGGCTATTTAAGTTGATTTCAATCTCTTATAGTTATATTTAACATTTAAAAAGTAATTCTAATATTGCATTTTTTAGTAAATTTATTACAAAATATATAAAGAATAATCTTACAAATCTGATTCAAATCATATTGTTCATCCGAGAATTATGTCGTAAGTGCGTGGTGGTACTTCCTTGAAACCACTGCCCCCCTCGAGAGGAATGTACTGTAATTTTTTTTTAAAGGTATTTTCTCTGTTCTTAGGTTCTATACATTGCATTCATTAATTTTATTTTGAAAAATTTGGCGAATATATTTTTCTGCGCTTCAAAGGGTTAAACTGCTAAATTTAAATATTTTAATAAATTTTTAGCTGTAAGTTTTTTAGATTTTTTTTATTAATATTTCAAAACCCTCGATGGGCACCCTTTACAGAACATGGCAATACTTGTTACAAATTAAAAAACTGAATATTTATATATGACTCATGAAGAATTATTTGAATTAATAACCAATATAATAATATACTCAACTATAAATCAAAAGAAACATTCTCTCAATATCAAATACTTTAAATTAGGACCACAACATAGTTTATCAACCTAGAAAATATAACCTGTTCAGGGAACTGAAAAAAATTCAGGACAGTAAAAATTTAGAATTAAAAACTTCGTAAATGTTGGAAGCTCTCTCTGTCCAGTGTTTTTGATAAAGACAAGAGTAATAATGAAATATATATATATACATATATTTCATAAGATTTCTACAGATGCTTAAAAGTAACAGACATTTCTATTTATAAAGCAAAAAAATATTTAATTTGGGAAAACAGATTGTTCTAAGCAAAAAACATTTGATCTCACAATTAAATATATGAAATTTAATTACAGGAACAAAAGCATGATTTTTAAAGTCATTAATTTTACTACACAGTTATAAAACTTATTTTATTTAAAGAAAACTTTAAATTGGTTTAATAATGCAGCATTCCAGCTTCACCCCCTAAATAACTTTTTATGAGATAATGCTATTTTCCAAATGTCCGTTCAAAAATTATCTTTTACGCGCAACAGGAAAAAAATTTATCACCACATGTTCAACTTTAAAAAAAATCCATTTTTACATATATTTAAGAGGTATAAATTAGCCAGTAATTCATATGACATGATATGAAATTCTATTTCATATAATGAACTTTTTCACAAATATGCAATCAAAATAATATGCATACTTTTAGAAAATTTACATTTTGCATCTTTTGTTAATAAATAAATTTGATTAAAATGACAGATTTACCGACAACACAAACCGATGACTTTGCATGATTTACATTTCTGCATATAGTGCAAAGCCGGATAATAAACAATAATTCTAAGCCGAATTTTATTTAAGAAAAATTGATTAAAATAAAACTTTTATCAAAACACCCCAATTTACCAAGACTTCCGGTAGCACACGCACAGAAAATTTTTTATTATTCAAAATTAATAATGAAGTGCATTTTAATGATAACGTAAATTGCAGCTTAGAAAAGTAAAAAAAAAAATTAAACAAAATATAAATATTTCAAAAATTACAATTTTGAAAAATTTTAACGATCCCCAAAATGCCACATTGCGAGAATATTGATAAACAACCCATCACTCAAAATCTTTTTTAAATGTGACAATCATAAGAATATATTACTACAAAATGATGAAAAATAAAGCATAACCGTTTATTCACTAAATTGCAATATGAATTGAGATAAATTAACAATGAAAATAACTTAAAATTAATGCTAACCTTTTCTTCATCAGTCACAGGATCTTCCAAGTCCGAAGCCATTGCTCAACACAATCACGCCTCGAAGGGAGTTGAGTTTAGTTACACCGACGGCGAACTTCCTGTTCTGAATTAAATGGCATTTGGCAATGTCTCCCTACACTTACCTAGTCCAAAGGAACGAATCCGTCGCGATTCAACCAATTAGTCACCAATTTATTTCTGATATCACTTCTAAAAAACGAATCTAACAGTTAATTCGATGAATTTCGATCCAAAGTACGATTAGACAGTGTAATCAAATAAGTGAATATGTGTAGTGCTATCAAAATACTTGTTCAAGGCCAAAACAAATTTAGAAGCATGAGCAGATAATTATGTACTAGAGTCTGTTAATCAAATATAAATGAGATTTAAGATAATACATATGAATCAAAAGAAGGAATAGATTTGTACTTTACGCTGCTCTAGTAATGTTGTTAATGAAATAGAATGCTGCACATTTAGAAGTGTATATTTTCCTCATAAATCAAGGACATTTAAGTTGGTTTAAATCATTAAAAGAAAACACTTTTTTACGCTGTTCTTCTGTAGGAAGTAAAATATTATCTGTTACTTAGTTGATATTGAATTTAATAACTATAAAATACGATGTTCACCTTGCAAATTAAGAGAAATCAGGCTAAAAAAATATAGAAATCAAAAATACAAATTTTATCTTAAAATGACATAGCCAGAATATGGACAAGTTCTACCGTAAAGCTTACTATGGGGGCGCTGCGGTTGTTAAATACCCTCAACTTCTTCCGGTTTCAATAAAATAACATTGTTTTGTATACAAACTTAAAAGCAGAAGTAATTTTAATTTTCCTTGCATTTCTTAAGCAGAATTTTTAGCCTTTTAAAATTACCGACATGAAAGAGAGTAAACTATGCACTCTTTGTTCCACATGTGGATCTTTTTCTGAGAACCTCTACGAATTTTTAAATCACCGTTTAATTTACCGCTGTCCTACGAGTCTATCCACATGGCTACAATAGGAGACTACTTTGCAACCGAAAAATTGGTAAGCGAGAGTTAAATCTGTGTTATTTAATAAGCATTTCATTACAAGTTTGTGTTTAAATGATATTATTCAAATTTTGTTGTGCTTTTTCGAAATAATCCCGTGTATTTGTTATAAACATTGCCCGATTCTTATTTATGGTAACCTTGGCAGCAATTTTGGCGACAGTTTTCACAACACACAATCAGAAATAATTTTCGACTGCTTTTATTTATATTAATTACACAATCACTTATATTTGTATTTCTTGAAAAAATGTTAATTAAAAAAAATAGCTTGTTTCTGTTGCACGAATATTTGTTGTATGAATTCAATTGTTTTTTGCGTTGCATAGTGGGTGTAATTACGTAACATAGAAATAAAAGTTATCTAGATACACTAGTTTTGTTAGACTAATTTTAAAATTTCTAGGTTACATTGAATCAGTTGTGCTAAAAAATAAGTCTAATATTTTGTTTTATGATTTATAATACATCGTCTTATGAATGAGATGGTTTACTAAATTGAAATGATAATTTTAACTAAGCCTTTGTGTTATTTATTTATTTTGCTCTTGTACATAGTCAACTATTATTAATACAGATCTCGTGAATTAAGCATTGTCAATTATTATAGGAATTAAACTACTTTGTAGAGAATTCAGAGCATCCTGATTATGTCCCGTGAATATTTGCCTGTATGAGGATAAAGGTTCTTCAAGCTTCATGAACTAATATGTTACACATGAAATGTAGGCAAATGCAAAATGCTCACTTATTTGGTATGTTCAAATTTTATTAATATCATTAAAGTAATCCAAGTAATTGTACTAATTTGCATATTAATTTAATTCATGCATATTTGTTAAACTGAAGATTAGCAATTGATTTCTTTTCATTTTATTCTAAATTTAAATTGCATTATGAATTTTTTTACTGATAAATATTTATTTATGAAAATTTTACTTTTAAATCATTTTTCTTGCAGATATTGAAGGAATTAGGACAATCCAATAAAGTTTGAAGCTGGATACCAAATTTGTTTTGGAAAAAAAAAAATTACAATTGGGTTCTATTTGTTATTTGCAAATGTGTGTATTTTTTATGTCAATAATCCAATTTATTTCTGTGTAGTGTTTTTTTTACCTGTGTTAAAGACTTTTCACACAAATTAAAGACTTCACATAAATATGTTGTATTAAAGTCCTTTTACAGCTTTGCTGAAATGTGAAAATATTCTGTGTAAATTTTGAACCAAAATTCAAGATCATCTAATTCATATCTTCATTTTAACTCAGAATCTGTTAATAGTTCAATCAGTTCTTTTATTAGTTATGTATCCTGATTTTTATTAAAGGGGAATTTTAACAGGATATCTCCTTTAATACTATGGAAAATGGATATCCTTTATTTTAAATTCTGAAAATAATACTATTGATACTCTTTAACAGCACCAGAGAGCTGGTTTATTGACACTATCCAGTATGTGCTTCTCATAATAACCACCCAAACTTGCTACTTCGCAGCGATTTCTACTTTTAACAGCCCCTTGTAGGGGAATTTTGTCTGTACAAAATTATATACATATTGGGATTACAATATACCTGAATGAATTTTTTAAAGTATAAGTTAAGAATAATTTTTTTAAATTTATGGCAAAACATATTTATTGAAAAATTAAGAATTGGTGTTTAGAAATTCCAATAAGTTTCACCATATTCTATTACTTAGCAATGAAAAATCTGTCGGTAAATGTCACAAATGCTGCAACATGAGAACAAACTTCTCTTAATCTGAAAGAATGCTAATTTTAAATATAACAGATGAATCCGAACAAGTAGAATTGGACAGTTTCAAAGAACACAAAAGTTTAAATTATTATAATAATGGTATGGAACATATTGGAGAATTATTTTTAAAATATACAGTTACCCTCAAAATAATTAAAAACAATGAATCTCATAAAATATTGAAATTCGTATGTAAATTGAGGAATAAAGATGTTATCCTTTTTATTAATTTGAAAAAACAATATACACCTAGCCATGCATGTACAATGATCAGTGCTGGAAGCTGAAATCCAGCATTAAAGGTATTTATATTCAAAGGTTGACTAAAACCTGTACTTCACTAATTAAAATAAAAATGATTAAAACATTATTTCTATTGACTGAAAGGGGGTTTACTTTAATTTAGATTTTAATATAAAATCTTTTAACGAGTCAATAAGTTGTTTTTTCTCCTCAATTGTCATTCTCAGATGATCAATAACTTGGAAAAAATTCTTGAATTATTTCCCAGTAAACATGGCTTGCAAAATCAAGACATATTCGTCAATAATTGAAACGTCCTGTATAATGTAGAAATTCAGGGCTGAAAGTTAAAATTTGCTGTTGTTGTAAATATCAAATTTCTCATATTCTTGAATAAAGTTATTTTGAATACTGATTAATTAATGTAAATAATTTTATTTGAAAATGTCTATAACATACATTTGCTTAGATTTCCAAATGCATTTTAATATTTTATTCTTAAATGTCGCTGTAGCTAGAATTCTTGAAAATTGGGTATTGAACTTATTAAAAGTTTCTCAATGCATGTATTGTTATAAGGAGATAAATTCATTATTTGTCATGTGTTACTCAGTTAATTCTTGCTTACTGCAAGTTACTTATTGATAATGTACTATTTTCTTCTTACTGATGTTTAAATTTTATAAAAGAAACCTTTTTAAAAAAAAAAAGACTTCATGTTATTTCTTTTTAAATGCATCTCTTAAGTGCATTGGAATTTGTTAGCAGCATTTTAAA
>BMAO01010602.1:0-40356 GCA_019973975.1 Trichonephila clavata | reverse complement strand
CAATAAACACACATTAGTTATGTGGCCAAATTGATCTTTAATTTAACAATTATTTAAACATATACACCCGACATCACCAAACCGGCACGACACTTAACCAAACTAACAGAGTTCTGATCCTCCGCGCAACTCGTTTGCGCAGCTCACAAAATCCTTCTTCAAATTCCCGAAGGGATTATTTAACGACCGATCTGAAATGAGTTAAGGGATTCTTACTCCTTCCCCCAATCGAAAAGCATCCGTCTGAAGACGATGCGCCTGAAAATAGACAAAAAAACACACACACACACACAAAAAAATACATGGACACAATTCAGAGAGAAATAATTGAAAATTGGTTATGCGCGCAGAGCCCCAGATAATATAACTCCTCGGAGACACATAAATATACATACATTATAGAAAACTACATAATAGAAATAGAAATTTCAAAAAAAAAAAACCCAAGAGAATAATACATAGAACGAATACTCTACTTGCATATTAATTAATTTTTTTTTTTACTATACTTCTAAAAAGAACCTTTAGTGAATATACATAAAAATGAAGCAAACAAAACCCTACTCAGAAATTCTAAGTCTGGAAAGTGCATCTGCATTGCCGTGAGCACTACCCCTTCTATAGGAAACTTTAACATTGTACCTTTGTAAGGCCAATGCCCATCTGGTCAATTTGGCACTGTGAGGAGCACTATTGGTAAGATATGTCAAAGGGTCATGATCTGAAATGACCTGGATTTGTGACCCAAAGATCCAAGTGTCAAATTTACGAAGCGCCTCTAACACGCTGAATGCTTCACGCTCGATCGTGGACCACTTCATTTGGGCCAAAGTCAGTTTTTTGCTAAAGAAAGCAATTGGCATTTCCTCCATATGGTCATTGTGTTGAGCTAAACAAGCGCCAATGGCAGTAGCGGAAGCATCTGTGAATAGTAGAAAGGGACGAGACAAATCTGGTGTATGCAGAGAAGGCATTTTTACAAGTTCCTCCTTAAGTTTCATGAAAGAATCTTCAGCTGACGACTCCCAAGGAATGTCCTTCGGAATGTTCTTTTTAGTCAAGTTAGTTAAGGGCAATACTAACTGTGCGAAGTTCGGGATATAATCTCGATAATAACTCGTGAGACCCAAGAAACTTCTGACTTCACTTTTTGTGGTAGGTCGACTCAGTTTCCGAATCGTTTCTACTTTTCAGGATCAGGAGAATGTTTTCCTGAACCAACTATGTGACCTAAGAACTTGACGGATTTTCTGCCGAAGGCACACTTTTTCAGGTTCACCTTTAGCCCTATTTTTTGCAAAGACTTAAACACCTTGGCGATGTGATCGAGGTGTTCTTCCCAAGTTGTCGAATAGATAGCAACATCATCGATGTATGAGCGGCAGTATTTCCGATGCAAGAACAGAGCATTGTCCATGGACTTCTGAAAAGTGCTTCCAGCATTTTTCATACCGAAAGGCATAACCTTCCATTGATAATGCCCTGAATGAGTCACAAATGCTGTCAAAGGCTTGGCCTCATCCTTCATTGAGATCTACCAATAACCTTTCGTCAAGTCTAGTACACTTATGAATCTGGCTTGGCCAATTTCAAAAAGGTCTCTTCCGTTCTGCATCGGATATGCATCAGTAATTGTGACATTATTTAAAAGTCTATAATCTACACAGTCTTACGCTTCCGTCCTTTTTAGAGACGCATACGATAGGGTGAGCCCATTCACTTTCACTAGGCTCAATCAGTCCTAATTGAAGTAACTCGTTAATTTGTTTATTTACTTCTTCTTGAAGGGCTATCGGTATGCGATAAGGTTTCAGTTTCTTTGGAACGTAATCGGGCATTAAACTCACTGGATGTCCTTTTTACCTTAGCAGAGCCTGGAACAGAGCTAAATACGTCTGAGAATTTAGAGAGGAGGTCCGCAAGCTGATGTTTTTGAGAATCTTCTAGACCAGAAGAGCTGTCCATTACATGGTTGTAAATGTCATTGAAGTCCAATTCTACTGTATCAGTAGGGGCATAATGAAGTTCACCAAATTCATCATCTTGGTCAAATATAAGACCTATTTGCTCAATTCTAGCTATGTACGGTCGTAATTTATTGAAGTGGAGTTCTTTTTCACTTCCATCGTCCATTTTTACTCTCGCTGTATGTGGTCTTGGTAGTTCTATGATAGATGCAGGACCCATCCATTTTTTTAAAGCTTGTGAGATGACGATGGGATAAAGTACCAAAACCTGGTCACCAACTGCCAAACGTTTTTCTCTAGACCTAAGGTTGTATCTACTTGCATATTCGGCTTGTGCTTTTTCAGAGTTTCCTCTTGCCAGGTTATGAGCCTGTTTCAATTTTCCAGTTAAGTCTCTCAAATATTCCTCAACGGACTTTGAGCTACCAGTAGGAATTTCCTTGTCACCTGTCCAAACCTCCTTCAATAGTTTCAATGGGCCGTTTGGTAGCCGACCGTAAACAAGTTGGTATGGCGAGACGCCTGTTGTGCTATGTGGCACTTCCCGATACGCAAACATGAGGTACGGAAGGTGAGAATCCCAATTATTTCCGTTTTCCTGAATATTTTTTATTCAGCATTTCTTTTAGAGTCCGGTTTCCAACGCTCTACAGCCCCCACGCTCTCCGGATGTCCTGGAGTAGCGAACCTTGGAGCTATTCCCAAAACGTCCTCGAAGGCTTCAGTCAATTCAGCAGTGAAATTTGTTCCCTGATCAGTGCAAATAACTTTTGGAACCCAGTTTGGGTGAATATCTTCATTAAAACTTCACATGTTGTTTTTGCCTTGATATTCCTAACCGGTATGGCCTCTGCCCATCTAGTGCAAATATCAACTGCACAGATAATAAACTTATGACCTCTGCGAGAGGATGGCTCCAAAGGGCCAATACAGTCGACACTCCATACTTCAAATGGGTTTTCCGGTCGAACTATGGGTGTTATGGGAATTCTATCCCGGTAAGTGAGCCCTCTTCTAAGCTGACAGATCTTGCAGCTTTGACAAAATGACCTTACATCTTGTTTGAGTTTAGGCCAGAAGAAGGAATATTTGATGCGCTGTTTAGTTTTAGTCTCACCTAAATGTCCAGCTACAGGTATTTCGTGGGCCACTTTCATAACTTCTTCTCTTTTGCAGGTGGGAAGGACAACTTGCTTTACATCTTCACCGCATATTGACTCAGTGTGTATTAAAACTCCATCATCAATTTCGTACGCATTTTGTTTGTTCTTAGCCTGGCTCCAGAATGGTCCCAATGACTCGTCCATTCTTTGAAGTTTAACAAAAGAAGATTTCGCCAAATTTGTTTCCGATGTCTCGGTCTCTTGCCCTAAGGCTAAAGTAGATAGTTCTTCCTCACTTTCCAATTGTATATCTTTACCCTTGGTGCATTCAAAATCTCTCTGATTTTCAAAATCAAATAACTGAACATTTTCTAAAAGAATCTCATAAGCGGTGGCGCTAATCAACATGTCGTTGACGAGTTTCTTAGACACAGCGTACATGATTGGCACCGAGCCATGCTTTCCGTCGTCTATTTTTAGGTTAAATAGTTTAAGAGCAGCTATTTCCTTTTCACCAAATGCCGAAATGATTTGGATAGTTCCCTCACCTTCTCCACAATCCTTACCGATCAAGTCTTCGCGTAAGACTGATATTTGTGCTCCTGTATCGATTACTGCTTTTATGGACGTTTGTCCACATTTGATATCAACAAATTGAAGATCATCAATTCCATTCCTTGTGTTGATGGGAACGGAGACTGGTATTGAGACTCTAGCAAGTTACCACTTCCTTAGTAGATTCTAGTTCAGTTCCCTTAGCAGTAATTGTGTTGCTTCTGGCATTGCGAGGTGGTGTCTTTCTTGTATTTTTCGGGCATTCCCGAGCCAAATGTCCTACATTCTCGCAAATAAAACACTTAGGCTTAAACCCTCTACTTGTTCCCGTGTTTGACTCTACCGGCAATTTAGTTTTCCTAAAAAATTGTGCATCTTTTGGCTGCAGATTAGCGCCCTTATTATCCGAGACAAACTTATTATTTGTCGGCCTGTACCTCGCATCATTCGAGTGGGCTCCCCTTACATTAGCCCTCACGCTTTCGTATTCGTCTAGCTTATCAGCTAAGTCTCCTGGAACAATTGATTTAACCCAGTTGTCAACAAACTGTTCTCTTATGTCACCAGGGACACGTCGTTTCAACTGATCTGTAATCATGAGATTCTTCAACCCTTCAAAATCATTTACACCAATACCTCCAAGCCACTCTTCAAAATAGCTGGTTATTTCGAAAACAAAATCACGCCAAGATTGAGCTGGATTCCGCTGGTGTTTTACAAACTTCTGACGAAAAATTTCAGCACTAAGTTTGAAGCGTTTCAGCAATAGACCTTTAATATAATCATAGTCGTCAAATTTTTCTTCTGCTTCACGAGCCATTAATTGATTAATTTCACTTGGCATAAGAGCCAAAAGAGCTTACACCCAGTGTCTTTTCTCGATGCCTCTTTGCCTGTCGTTCGAACAAGGTCAAAAAACAAAACTATGTCCCCATCTTTCATCTCAAATTTGGGTACAACTTTCGTTAACTAATAGATGCTAACCTTAGCCTCAGGTGTACTAGTTAACCCCTTAAGCCTTTCATTCTCTAACCGTAATTTTTCTAACTGAAATTCGCGATCAAGCCTTTGATTCTCTTTCTCAAATTCTTGTTGCTTAAGAGCCATTTCCTGTTGCTCTCGAAGCTTTCTATTCTCAATTTCTTGTTGTTCTCGAAGCTTTCTATTCTCAATTTCTTGTTGTTCTCGAAGCTTTCTATCCTCTATTATAACTGTGAGTTGATTTTTGCTAAACTCCTCATCATAATCTGGGTGTGTGGTAATTAGTTTACTCAAATCTGAAATTTTCATATTATCTCCCACATTAAGGTTCAGCTCCTCTGCCAATAGCCTAAGATCCTCCTTTCGTGCCTTACCTAAGTAAGCCATTTTTACCACTTGTTTACCTATCCACTCAATAATAAAATCAATAAAATGAGGGAAAAAACTTTTGTTACAACTATTCCTCACAATATGTAACTAAACTACAACTTCACATTCAAGTTATGTCATGTAATAGTAATGAATTCTTAAGTACCCAAATACAAAATCGACCATTGTTTAGTATAAACATAGGCAAGTATTATGTCATAATTAATTAAATCACAAATAAAATAGAGTAAAACATGACAATCTAAAAAAAATCACAATTCATACTCTATCTCAATCTTAGATAAAGAAAAATTTATAGAATGAAATTTTATGACATGGGAAACAAAACAAAAAAAAATCAAAATTTCACAAAGTTAGAAAATATTATCTTTCGAAAACAATTTCACAAAACTCTTACTAAAACGAAATGTTTTGCTTTATAATTCAATAAATAAAAAAAAAAGGATCATACAACATAAAAAAATGATTTATGGTATAGAGGCTATTATTGGTTCACACACACGTGCCATGCATCGCTACAATGGTTTGCATGTTTCATATAACTTCACAGCATTGCTACTACATTCAGATTACTCATAAAATAGTCTTTGGAATACAATATATTTCAACCAAATATTTCAATTAACACTGTCGTATTAAAAAAAATTTTTTTTTAAAATTTAACTCTAAATATGAATAACTGAAACGAAACTAATTTCAAAATTAATTCGAATCTAATTACTCTCAAAACTCTCGTATGAAAGACCAATTTAACACAAGAATACAGTAAATAAAATAAACAAATGGTTCTTATACTTTTAATACACGTCGAAACCTGTCGAATACTGTCGTATCCAAACAAGTTTACACTTTAAAATACTGATGTATTTCAACAACCAAACAAAATTAATTGGCTAAAATACTTAACACATGTTGTGTTATTTACTAAATTTGCCGAATACTGGCGTATCCAACGAATTTATTACATAGAATACTGATGTATTCAAACAACAAAATTTAATTAACTAGTATACTTAACACATGTCGTGTTATTTACGAAATTTGCCGAATACTGGCGTATCCCAACAAATTTATCATTTAGAATACTGATGTATTCACACAAACAAACAAAATTTAATTAACTAATATACTTAACACATGTCGTGTTATTTACGAAATTTGCCGAATACTGGCGTATCCCAACAAATTTATCATTTAGAATACTGATGTATTCACACAAACAAACAAAATTTAATTAACTAATATGCTTAACACATTTCGTGTTATTTACGAAATTTTTCGAATACTGCCGTATCCAAAACAGGATTACCATTTGTACTACTAATATGGCAAAACGAAAGTAAGCACTGGCGTGCAAAAAAAAAACATTTTTTTTTTTTTTTACATATTCATTTAGAGAACTCGTACACATAAACACATAAATTAATGTTTCATTTCTCTCTGATCACAATTGAGGAGTCATATTATAGAAATGAGGCTCTTACCTTATTTTTTTTTCCAAAAAGGATTACTTCCGTTTTGTTCCGAGTGCTTTATTTTATTTCCCGCTAATTTAATATCCTCTGGTAAGATCCTTTTAGACTACGCCAAGAAAGTTCTTTCATCCTCTTCAATAAACACACATTAGTTATGTGGCCAAATTGATCTTTAATTTAACAATTATTTAAACATATACACCCGACATCACAAAACGGCACGCGACATCACCAACCGGCACGACACTTAACCAAACTAACAGCGTTCTGATCCTCCGCGCAACTCCTTTGCGCAGCTCACAAAATCCTTCTTCAAATTCCCGAAGGGATTATTTAACGACCGATCTGAAATGAGTTAAGGGATTCTTACTATGGCCATATTATATATAGAATAAAATGTTTTGGACAAAATAGATATGGTGAAAATAATTGATGAATTTGCCAAAGAGAAATCAAACTGTATAGCAAAACTGTAAGCTCTTAAGTAAGATTTTTAATTTTTTTATGTACAGTTCAGATTTTTCCTTTAGCCGATGATTTTTATTATAGTAATAGATTTTATTTTGAGAATTTAAAGTAAGCGTCTCTTTTCACTACTTCAGGTTTTCGATTCTTAAGTCCATGGGCCTCAAACCTTTTACCGCCAGGGGCCTCCAACTACTTTAATCCGCCTCTGGTGACAGCATAAATTTTATTAAAACAAGAACCATTGTAGCTTTTCTTTCCTGAGTTAAGCTAAAAATTGGATAATACTGGAGATCCTGAATTTTTTTCTTCTAAATTTGGCACAGACAATCCGTCAGAACGTTTTAACCTACGTTCAACATTTAAATGCCTTTTATTCAGATTTTGAAACCAGGTTTGAGAATGCTTTGACTATCGCAATATCCCAGTAAGAAATGAATTCATATGGTCATATTGAAAAAAATGTCACATTAAAATAGGAACTGATCGTAATAAGCACTAATGAAGATCTTTAAAGTTTAGAAACGGATGCCAGCAATTTTGGCTTTGAAAAGTCAAACCTGTTATTTGTCCCGACTTATGGAATATCGTGAGGAAGTTTTTCATTTTTAGTATGAAGAAGTTTATGTGGAGGAGTTTCAGCGCGGTTGCCAATCTCCCAAACAAACAAACAAAATAATAATAAAGTAAAAAACTGGACAATACTAACAGAGAAGAGATTTAAGGTTAAACCAGACAAGATTGATATCAAATGCTGAAAATTTGATATTGTAGAGCTAAAGATTCATCCCCCCCCCATTAAAATAATTTGTTTTAATTAACTTTGAATTTAATTAATTAACATGTGCTTTTTAAGTTTTAAACTCTATACTTCATTAGAGTTAGAAAATTCATTCTTTTAAAGTAGGAGTACCAGCTGTCAAAAAGACATTTAAGTTGATAAATTTGCAAAAAAATTCAATATTAATTGAGCAGGGGTCAACCTTAAACCGAAAAACAAGGCAAGGGGTCTATGAGACTAAAAAGTTTGGGAACTTCTGATTTACACTTATAAAATCGTCTGTTAGAGGCTTCAAAAGGTTAAAAATGTTTCCAAGAACTCTACATCTCTGTCACAACGAATGGATTTACTCAAAATAATGAGAAAACAGGGAGTGGTACTGACCGGAAAGGGCTCCAAAAATTTCCTATTCAAAGTGGCTCGTCAGAAAGATCGTTTGAAGTAAAGTACAGATAACATATAGAATGGGGGGAAATCTATTCGTAATGCCAATGCTTATAGATGACAAAAATGCTTGGACTGTTGATTGATTGACTGTAGATAAATGTTGCACTTTGAAACTACAGGAAGGCTTGGTCTTTTAGTCGGAAGTTTATCCAGATGTTCAGCAATGAAAGACAACAATTGATTTTGTTTATTTCTGCTCTTTTTTACTTGTATAACATCCAAAAGACTGAATGTGCACTCATGGTCAGTAAGGAACCGAAAGCTCTTTTCCCCTTCTGAGAAAAATAGAATCAAAAGCGTCAGAAGTCTTCTGTCACCCTGTGGTGGCGGTGTCCTTCCTGGGACCCCGCTCACTCTGCTCGGCGCGTCTCTTAAGTGTGGGAGGAAACATATCATCACCAACAAACGCCATAATAACAAATATATTTATTCAAGTACTAACAAACACTTAAACACACACACACAAAATCACAAGTTTAAATATAAGAAGAAACCTAGGAGTGATTCCCTAAAACGTCGATTAATCCTAATACCCAATTCTATGTAAACCCGACTACCAGAATGGACAAGGAGAACTATCACTAACTGACCTCAGGTCGGTACTGAATCTACTAGCTTCAATCTGATAATTTACTTTTATAATGTATACCTTTTAAACGCGTGCTAAGTTCATGAAGTAATTCTCCGGGATTACTTACGTGACAGCTCCTTCTCTCGTACATTTACAAAACCTATATATATATAGACTTTATATAGTCAAACTAATTAACATATATCTATCTCGTGTTTTTCCTGAAAATGCTGTGAAATAGTATAAATGCTAGCCCCAAAGTTTCCCAAGAGGATTAGTTATGAAATCTCGCGAATAGCCCCGTCACAACCCTTCCAGTCACAATTTAATTGCCTTATATAATTGCTATTCCCGAATTCTTTGCCCGAAATGCGACGCTTTCCATAAGTGACCCTTTTTACTACCTACCGTTAAGAAGTTTTAAATTTTGTTCCATTTCAATCTGTACATATCATTGATTACGTTGTGATTCTTTACGCGGTGAGCTGTTAAAAATATCAGTGAAAATAGATCATACCTCAGTGGTGCTTTTAAACATAAAATTAAGAAAAATAAAGAAATAATTGCAAAGAAATTGGAAAAAATTTCATCATTTTTTCTACAATTAACAAGTTAGACTCATTGGGATTGAAACGGTAGGAAGTTTTTTTTCGTGCTCCTTTATACTGTACAATAGAGTTCCTATTACATCCGACATTATTTTTATACGATTGATACGTTACACGAGACACTGTGCAAAGTTACGCAAAATACATTCGAACCTCTATTTAACCAATTTCGCAATTTTGCGAATTTTTCTCTTTCCCTGATTAAAATGAAGGGGGGGGGGACCTGTTTAACAAGTAATATAAACCCCGAATTAACAAATTATTTCAACAGCCGAAAGGGATTTTTTTTATTTGTATTAGAAAGAATTTTTGATGTGTAACATCTTTCCTCTCGATTGCTGAAGATTTGTGGGAGTGATTTCGTGAAAAGGGACGGAATTGCGTAACAGGAAGTTGGGGAAGCGCGCCCTATTCATTAAAGTTTGGTTTTTCCTCCTTCAGTCGGGAGGGGCTCCATCCCCATCCCCCACCCCCTGTGGTCTAGGCCATGAGATCTTTGTTTTTATTTCCTCACTTTAGGATCAGAGAAGAAGCTAAATCCTTTAGGCAGAGCCGTGGGTAGACAATGACGAGCGTGTTTCGATATCTGACTTCGATTGCTGCGTACAATTTAAACGCTCGGGCCACAGAGCAGCTGGTGTTGCGATCTATCGCAAACAGAACAACTCACATGTTGTGGCTCGACGTATGGATATTACTTATCGTCAAACAAGTGGATTGGGTATTGTTAGTCTAGATATTGGGGACATATGTGCGGCAAAATGCTTATTTGAAAATGGACAAACAGTGATTTCGGTGGTCGTATACATTTCTCCGAATCAAACGGTTCAAAAAATTAAAGATTTCTTGCATTTCTTACTTTTACCATACACCAAAGGTGGTTCTCCTCTTTTCTTTTAAAAAAAAACTATCACTCGCTTCCCATGATATTGAGTGGTGATTTTGAAGTTAACTTCAGTTTGCTAGAAGCCGAGCCCCTCATAGCTTTTTTGAATGATGAACTCAAGCTCGAAATGAACACAAATCGAACAACTGACAGTGGTACTGTTATTGGCGCTATTTTCCAACGGTTTTTAAATACTTTGAAATCACAAGTATATGTGTCATATTTTAGTTATCATAAATTATCATTACCGCTCTTCTCCAAATTGAACAAGAATAATTATTTTTGATAAAAAATTGCATCACTTCTTGTGAAAATTAAATAAAATTTTGATTAAAGATATAATTATTCCATAGAAAATTATTTCCAATCATACTCGATTCATTTTTTTTCAGGATTTAAGTTGCTATTGCGAATTTACCACGATAACATGTCAGATGTTACACATCGTATGCGACTACTGTAGGGCTCGTTTTTTTTTTCTTTTTTTTTTTCAAATTATATCCTATTTGTCCGGAAAATAATTTTTTTTTTGTTTTCATCAAATTTCGTAGGGAAAGGATTAGGACCTAAAGGATCGTTAATAGACTTTTCAGGTGCAAAGGGGTCATGAGTGTAACCCACCATGTGAGTTTTGAATAGGACAGGAAATTTGTTTCTTATCTCATCGTACTCCTCAAAGCAGAGGATATTATATTTTACTGATGACGGATATCTGTGCAATTGAAGTTGAAGAAATTGATTTGTCGTAACCATTGAATTCTGATGCAGAATTGGATAATGATACTCCTATCAAAACTTTTACATTCTCTAATTCCTTTACTTAAAAACTGTAAAAACATACCTTATGCAGCAGGATGTAAATGAGATGCAGTCTTTTCTTCTCTGCATAAAATCCAAAAAGAGCTCTATTGAATCAGGACTAAAAAACATTTTCAAACATCTATTAGTAATTTAAAATTTCCAATTAACTGGCGGATAATAATTTAATAATGGCCTTTTTAGCTGTTGAATAAAAAGTGTGTAATATATAATTTTGGATATGTTTTGTATATGGTTGCTTACTATAGAATATGCAACAGTAAGTGCAAAAAATTTGTATTTTGTTTGAACCCTGAATTAAGGAACAAATTATCGGTTCTCATTAATTCGTTAATCGGGGGGTCTGACTGTATTATATTCGTGTAGAAAAAAAGGAGTTATATACACTCCTCCATCTTTTGAATTATGTAATATGATATTAAGAACGTGTTTTTTTTAAAATTGCCTACATTTATTTTGAATCTAGAATTTATTCGTTTCAGCTATAATAATTGAAATAAATTGTTATGAATTAAACTTTCAAGTTTAGCAAAAAAATTTCTGTACCCATACCTTGAGTGTTTATTATGGAATTTCATGTTAAGACAAATAGTTAAAATTAACTTATGGTTGTTTCTGCATTTTTATTAATCCTTTAAACACTCTTTTTATTAAACGTTAAGAACGTCATGAATAAAGAATGTGTTTTTATGGCTTATTCTGGGGGCATCTTTTGTGTATTCAAGAGTGCACCCGGACTCATGTATGCAAATAAATATTGGTGGAAATAACTTTGAGGAGTGTCTCTCTTGACTCCACTTTTACCAATAAATTGAACTTTTGCTGATTTGTAATTAATTCTAATATTTTCACTGATTCTCAATCAACATTGTTAAATGAAACAATTTAATTCAGAAATAGCCAGTTAAATTTTTAAATGTGTTCAAGTATATTTTCTCAATATATAATTATCACGGAAAAAAAGAAAAGGAAACAATTTTTAGCAAATAATTCTTATTATTATTGTTTTTCAATTGTACATAGAAACAAAACTGTGATGAACCACAACCATTTATGCAAAAAGCCACACTTGACACGCGAACCACATTTTGACGACCCCTACAATAAAGTAATATTACTTTTTCTGCAAAATGTAATGACTAGGATAAATATTTTATATAATAGCATCAACCTCATGATTTGACAACCGTTCATAATTATGAGGCCCGTCGACAATGGCCCTCACGTTTCCTTATAGTGCGATGTTAATAAAACACTCCCGCCATAAAGTATTCTGCGTACGCTACTGATATCTGAACCACACAGTTATGATCTCGTTATATATGTATATCATAAAAAGAAGCATGTCCTATTGTTAACCGATCTCTTTAAAAATTTCAGAAAAATATGCATGCAAACTTATAAACTTGATCCTTGTTGGTACTTTACTACCTCAGCTTTATCGTGGGATGCTATGCTATTACATACTAAAGTAGCTATCGAACTGTTCGCAGATTACGACATGCTTCTTTTTATAGAAAAGGGTGTAAGAGGGGGAAAAGTCAGTGTTGCAATCGTTATGCTATAGCTAACAACAAATATATGCCTAATTTTAGTCCAGATGATGAGATAAAATATTTAATGTACCTTGACGCAAATAATTTGTACGGTTACGCGATGAGTACATATCTACCCTTAAAAGATTTTGTTTGGAGTGATGGCAATTTAACTGAACAGGATATTTTAAATTTATCAGATGACTCAGATGTAGGTTACATCTTGGAAGTGGATCTTGACTATCCTTCCAATATGCATGACAAGCATTCAGATTTTCCCCTTGCCCCTGAAAATAAACCCCCACCTAATTGTAAAGAACCTAGACTTTTAACTACTTTGGAACCAAACAAATATATTCTCCATTCTATAACAAAATATATTCTCCATTATTTGAATTTAAAGCTTTATTTAAAATTAGGGTTAATCTTGAAAAAAGTTCATCGTGGTTTAAAATTTTTTCAGTCGCATTGGCCTAAAAATTACATGGATTACAATACAGAATTAAGAACTAAAGCTGTAAATGACTTTCAAAAGGATTTTTACAAACTAATAAATAATAGCATATTTGGGAAAACGACGGAAAATGTAAGAAGAAGAGTAGATATACGTTTATGGTCAACAGAAGAGCTAGCTCGAAAGTTAATAGCGAAACCAAATTTTAATCGTCGTATAATATTTTCTGAAAACTTAATGGCCGTTCATCTTAAAAAAACCAAAATCAAATTCTTGAAACCAATACAGGTAGGAATGGCGATTTTAGACTTATCAAAAGTTCAATGTATTATTTTCACTATGAGTACATGAAGCACAGTTACGACTCAAAAGTAAGGCTCATGTATACAAACACCGATTCTTTTATATATGAAATAAAAACTGATGATTTTTATAGTGACATGAATGACATGAAAGACAATATTAACTTATGGGACACTTCAGACTACGACAAAAACAACATTTTTAATTTACCTCTTGTTAACAAAAAAGTCATCGGGAAAATGAAAGATGAAAAAAAAGGAAATATTATGACAGAATATGTAGGGATTAAAATCGAACCAATAGATTACAAAACAAACCTTTAAGATTGAAAAGTGGTTAAAAGGAATTAAAAAACGAACTTTAAAAAATAAAATAACATTTGAGGACTACAAAGTCTGTCTTTTTAATCAAAAATTAAAATATGCTGTCATGAACTTAATTAGGTCCAAATTTCATGCAATACACTCCATAAAGCAAAACAAACTTGCTCTGTCATATAAATATGATAAAAGGTTTGTTAATGGTGATGGCATTACTACTCTTGCCCATGGATATTGGTCGCTGACGAATTTAGAGCTATTCGATGAACAGTATGACATAAAATTCAGTGATGTGATGAATACACAATAATGTGATTTTTTTTTTGTAATGTAAATAAATTATTGCAATGTAAAACGGAATACAGAATGCTGTTTTTGTAAATAAACAATGTACTTTGTATCATTACTGTACATGTGTAATCATTATGCTGAATTCAATTTTACAACCTGTTGTTGTCCTGTAATGTAAATAAGCGATTGTAATGTAAAACGTAGTACAGAATTATTATTATTATTTTTTGTAAATAAACAATTTATATTTTGTATCTTTACTGTGTATGTGTATTCATTATACCAAATTAAAATTTACAATTTGTTATTAAAATAATATACAATAAATATTTTTTTTAATTTCTATTCAGTTAAGAAAAAAATAATTAAACTAAATGGTTATTTCTAATGAATAGTTATACTCTTTGGAAAAGGCAAAGAGTTTGCTTTAAACACATAAACATAAATTTTCCTTACTTTTATACAAAATATATTTAAAATATCACTTATGCTTAACATACTTAGATAATTTGTTTGAAAAACATACACTGATATTTATCTTTTAAAATGAAACTTTTTCAACACAAATTAAACTAGAAAGCAGTATAAATAAAATTAACAATATAACCATATATATATAAAAAAAAACCCTTTTTTTCAGATTTATAAAAATAAACTTTTTAAAACCAAATCTTGTCGGAAACTTATACAAAATATTTATACAGTATTTTTTTTCTTACTTTTGTATGAAATGTATTTAAAATATCATTTACGCTTAAACGTTCTGAGATAATTTTTTTAAAAAAATACCCACATTTATTTGTAAAAAGAAAGTATCTCTACATAAATTAAACTAACAAACAATATAAATAAAATTAACTCAAATTAAACATTTAAAAAATCATTTTATTCAGATCCTCATAATATTCAAAATAATCAGGTGGACATAACATTTCTCTTACTTCTCTTAAAATATTATCTAAGCGAAGATTTTCCAAAAATTCTTCAGTTACATAATTTATAAGTTCCAATAATAAAAAGGGATCATTTTTTCAAAAAAGATTATTATAAAAACATTCAAGAAAACGATTTAAAACATTCCACAGCCATCTTGTAGAATCAAGATCAGACAAGCTAAGACAAGTTAAATCGTAACCCGTTCACACAGATTACGAGTATACTACATCACATTTGTTATCAAAACAATGTAAATATTTTTTTTATTTCATTTTAATTAAGAAATGATTTTAAAAAATGTCGCCATCTGCTTCGCTTGCAATCTGCTCCGCTTGCAAACTTAAATTCATTAAATTATAAATCTAAGTTTTCTTCAGGTCTGTCTGCCTTCATAGGACAATGGTTAGCGTAGCTGAAAAATTATTGTCCTATGGAGACATTTTGTCCTGAGGCTGCGAATTTGAATTCTGATTTATTTTTTATTTGAGCGTTATTTTTTCAACCATTTTTAAAGCTAATAATTAGTGTATACTTTAATCAATAGGTGGCGCAATGAGCACTTTTAACATTCTATACTTAATTTTTTTACGCATTTAAAAAACAACTCAACTTAGCAGTAGGAGAAAACAACTCAACTTGACCCCTACCTGCGTAGTCTGCACCTCGAAAACCAAAACTATAGCAGGTGAAAAACAACTCAACTCAACAGCAGGAGGGAAAACAACTCAACTCAGATAGCAGGAGGAAAACAACTTAACTCATTCAGCAGCAGGAGGAAAACAACTCAACTCAGTTCAGCCTACTCTCCTCCTGCAACCGCCTAACGACCGCCTGCCCCGCCTTTACAGCAGAATCGGCATTTATTATCTACTGATATTCTAATTTTAAAATGATCCAAAATTTAAGACAAAAGGAGAGATATTTGTTAAGGATTTTGTTTATGATAATAGTGTTTGTTATGAAATTTGTTTATGATTACGGTGAATCTGTGGGCATATGGGCTGCAAAGCAGCCCTCCATCCCATATCTGGATTTCTGCGATGTGGAAGATGGCGAAAGTGGGTTTTTTCCGTCTGCGAGATACGTCTTGGCGGTTGGTTGACAGGACTAGTCCGGTAGGCATGCCCATGGCGATGGAAGTTCTCTTGAATTTCTTGCTGAGAAAGTTGCATAGGAGAGAGCTGAGAGGCTGCTCTCTGGTTGGATGCTGGGGGGGGGTGAGGAAAATGACTCCGATTGGCTGTCCTGGGGTGTCTCAAAAAGTTAGAATCGTGAAAGTGGGAGGAGCTTGCCCAGTTTGCATTTTAAAGTTAGGAGTGAAATAAAAAGTTAAACGCGAATTAAAGTTAAAAATAAAAATACTGAACTGAAATAAGTTAAGAATTTAGAAATTTTGCAATAAAAACATTTATTGCGTGAAACTGAGATGTTGTGGAGGATTGTAGGAATCCAGGAGAATTCTCCTAGGCCCTTTAGTTTTTTCACGAGCATCATAAGAATTTAAATTAATCATATTGCTATTATTGGTATGCTGAAGAGAGTTAAAGAAATTAATTGCTATTTTTTGGATATGCTGCTTAATACTATTGATTTTAAGGGCGTCTCTAAGGTATTCATTACGCATGTAACTGGTTGCTTTAGTTATCATGCGAATATAGTTATTTTGAACAGTTTCTAAAATTTTAATGTTAGTATTTGCAGCATATCCCCAAACTGGACAAGCGTAGGCTATGATGGGGCGCATAACGGCTGTATAAAGAAGCACTTTGTTTTCTATACTTAAATGAGAGTTCCGGGAAATTAGGGGGAAGAGTTTAAACATTACTCTCAGGAACTTGTCGCGAGCCTGTGTTATGTGTTGTTTCCAAGTTAAGTGAGAATCGAAAATAACGCCTAAGTATTTAGTTTCTTGAAACCATGGGATCTGCTTGTTGTACATAAAAATTGGTGGGGGGATGGAGCGTTTATTAGTAAAGATAACAGCAGAGGATTTATCTACGTTAATGCTTATTTTTGATTTGTTATAGAAGATTTCGAGGAGTTGAAGATGCTTAAATAGTGATATAGAAGAAAACATTTGTTTATATATGATCATTTTTAATCTGTATTTATAACTGCTTGAGCCCCCAAACTCCATATTTGTGCACGCCTCTGTTGTTTGTACCTCTACTCATCACAAAACAACATCACAATGGAAAATAAAACTTTATAACAATGAAAATAGTCCGATTAATAAAGTGAAATTGAAAAAAAAAAAGACTTTTCTTTTTATTCCTTATACGATATAAGTAATATTTATGCCTGATTTTTTACTCTCTCTCTCTCTTCTTTTTTTTTAACTACTGAATTTTCAATTTTAATAACAGTTATTTTATTTATTTTCTACTCTCAACAAAAAAAGGGGCTTTTTGGGGAAGTTAGAATAGCTAAGGTAAGAAATTTAAACCATATGTTAGAGGAAGACTTAAACAGCAGCTTGTGCAAGCCGTTTCTAAGAAATATTTTTTGATAGTTGCCTTTATTGTTATAAATTAACAGGTCCTGTTTATACATTATACAGGGAGAAAATACAATACTATGAACAAAAATCCATGCACGTGATATGTGAAATTTAATAAAATATATGTCACAAAACTTAAGGGAGGGGACAGGGGTACCCTCTGTCCGCCTAACGGTGGACCAACCCCCATTGTACAAATTATACAATTCTGTTCGTACTCATTGCTCAAATTGTAAAATTGTATATTTTACATGTATTATGTAGTTCTTTTCCCCGCAAAATCCATTTTTGGCGCTCCTCTTTTGAAGCTGCATCGTCCAATATTTCAAGATAAAGCTGCAGCTCTTGCAGCTTCCTGGAAAGTTGAGTATTTTGTACTGTTATTTGTCTTAACAAGTCTCCGTATAAGACAACGCTTTTCTTCTCCCGCAACAATTCCAGTTCAGACAATCGTTGCGATAATTTTCTGCGAAAACTTGCAATGATGTACTAGTTCAACCGTATTGGCGACAAAAATGAAACGAAGCACATAGTTGCCAATTCAGCTCTTACGTTGCATGCGAAATCGGGGTTACTAATTTGGCGAGCTATCTTGAACGTGGCATTGCTGCGATGTACGTAATTAATACACTAACGTTATAACGATAGTACGTAATAAATTTATTACAGCATCACGAAAAAAATTTTATAAATAGAGAGAGATAAAAATTGAAATGCAATAAAAAATAATTCAATATTTTTGTTTGTAAATGAGTAACGTTCAATCAACTTGATACTCGATAAAAGTCATTCCTAATTAACATAACCTCATAAGAAGAATGTAAATTATTACTTCTTTATTTTAAACGGAAGAAAAATATGCAAGAATCATAATTGTATTTAAACAATTTAATTCATTTAAAATATATTCGAAAAAAGAAAAGGAAAAAAAAAGAGAAATTAGAATAAATTCCATTTCTATGTTTCTTACCTGCGTAAGCAAATACTACTTAAGAATAACATAGTTTCACAAAGTCAACAAAATTTCATATGATTAGACGGTGCTTTAGATAAAATTTAGCCGAGTTTCTTACTATCTCTTGTCATAAAATGAATTATCTTTGTAAAGTGTCCGTGTAAAATATTTTCTTATCTTTCCGTCCTTGTAAATTTTCTTTAAATCTTATTCATTAAGAATGAGTAGGAAGAAGGCTAGATATTTTTAATTTATAGTGTATACCAGTGGTCTTCAAACTTTTTCAACTCACGGAACTCCTAAACGTGAAGGTGCTTTCGTGGAACCCCTAGAACTAGAAAGTGTTTTCGTAGAACCCCATTGGATACACATACTTCGAAGAATATATCTTAAAATATCTAAAGTATATCACACATTAGAAGAACTTTATGCAATGGTAATTAAAAAAAAATGCATTGCATTTATTATTAAAAATTATTATCTAACTTTTAATATAATTTACTCATTAATAAATTTAATTTGTGATCTCTCCAAGTGTCACCTCTTCTTCTTTAGCACGACAGCCTGGGGTGGGCCAAGGCTTTCCTCAGAACATCCCTCCATCTTGTCCTCCGGGAGGCGACAGTTCTCCAATTGGTCACTTTCAGCACTTCAAAATCTTCTTCCACACAATCAATCCATCTCAGCTTGGGTCTCCCTCTGGGTCTGTTCGAGATGGGTTTATAATTAAAGATTCTTGATGTCATAGATGAGGGATCCATTCGACAGACATGTCCCGCGGATCTCAAGCGGCATATTTTGATGTAGTTGACGATGTCAGCTTCCCCTTAAAGAGTCTGTTGAGTTCAAAGTTGTACCTGTGTCTCCAAATTCCGTTATCATTCACAGCCCCAAAGATCTTCCTCGGGACTTTCCTTTCAAAAATAACAAGTTGATTTGTCTGGGTCTTTGTTCAAGTGTCACCTATCCTTGCATTATATTTAGTAACTGAGATATGTGCTTGCCTTTTTTCACACAGACTTTCGAAGTCTAGGTCTGTTGAGACTAAATGCAATCACATTACTTATTCTGAGTTTAATTCGTTTTTATACTTTGTTTTTGTATCCATTTATATTGAGAAACATATTTCCCTTAAACACAACGTTTTGAATGGCATTTAAATGTTTATAGCTGAGTAAGAAATCTTGTGCATTTTGCATGAATTTGCAACCTAAAATTTAGAAGCTATTTTTGTTAAATTAAGATTTTAACATCGAATTTGTTGATATGTTGATAAGTTGCTTCCTCTCCTTCATTATAGGTGTTTTTTCCACAAATGCATAACTGCGCATTTTTCATTGGAAAACTATTTAGTTTTGCAAGACATTGAGCTAACTAACGAGTATAAAATTATCTTAATGAACTCTAGATAGTAAACAAGAGAATACTCACAATCTAGTTGGAAGTACGTATATATATATAAAAGCGTTTTAATATTCTTTTATATATTATAATAAAAGTTTAAAAAGTGTTGCATAATAAAGTTACGTATAAATAAAATTTTCAGTTTTAATGCATAGAATGAGCTTTAGATACTTTTAACTATACAAACTTCATAGAGAACATGAATCTATTCTGCATACAGATTTCTTTCTTCTCGATTTTTTTCTTGTGACTCTTGGAAACCCGAGGTATGCCTTGTGAAACCCCAGGGTTCTGTGGAACACAGTTTGAAAACCACTGGTGTATACTAATAACGCGTTTCCGTACAAACTCTTATGAAAACTTCTTATTGTTATGTAATATATAATGACTTGATCGTGGGTAGCCTAGTGGTTAGAGCATCGGACTCCAAACCGGAGGGCCTAGGTTCGATGAGCGATGCAACCAAATACCCTCCGAGCACACACGGAGAACGTGCTCGTTAAATCAGTGTGTTCGAAAGTCTTGTGGGTGGTCGTAGCTGAAACCACGAGTGCAGGGGGCTGCTCCAGGGGGGAGCTCCATGCCTAAATTATAGAGGTGGAGATAGATGGTGTCGCCATATATCGTTAAGAAGTCCTACCTGTGTCTCACAGGCCCTTCTCTTCCTTTCATTCCTTCCCTTCGGGAAGGACTCGACAACAACAATGACTTAATTACTCAGAGATTCAGAATATTCGCACAAAAAATTAGAAAACTCATTATTCCATAAATGAGAAATTCAGGTATGCAAAAAAGCAAATTCAATATAGAACCTATCCTTTATTTAGCTTGTCAAGGCAATAGGTTTGCTACATGCGGTGTGATTTATGACTGTAAAAAAGCAGCTACAAAAATGAATCTAAGAAACATTTCTTGAAAGCAGTATGAAAAGGAGCAGGAAATTGATTTTTACTATACCAATGAATGCTTTCTGTTTGATTAAAAATAAATGTGTTTTGAATCTATATCAATATGTTACTTGATTTTAAAAACATAATTATGGTAGCTTAGTATTGAAGTAATTTACTTCTTTTTCACATCGTTTTCAATTTTTCAATGGTTCCCCCCCCCCCTTCCCAATAATTTTTTATGTATAACATCTTTCCTCTCGATTGCCGGAGATTTGTGGGAGTGATTTCGTGAAAAGAGACGGAAATGCGTAACAGGAAGTTGGGGAAACGCGCGCTATTTAATTTCACCAATCAGCGCGCTTGGTGGTGTCTCTTCGCTACCTTCGCTGTGAAGTTCTGTTTTTCTCCTTCATTCGGGAGGGGCTACCCCCCCCCATCCCCCCCTGTGGTCTAGGTCGTGGGATCTTTGTTTTTGATTTTTCATTTTAGGATCAGAGGAGCTAAGTCCTTTAGGCAGAGACGGGATCAGACAATGACGAACGTGTTTCGATTCCTACGTAGAATTTAAATGACCGGGCCATAGAGCAGCTGGTGTTGCGATCTATCGTAAACAGAACAACTCACATGTTGTGGCTCGACCTATGGATATTACTTATCGTCAAACAAGTGGACTGGGTATTGTTAGTTAAATATTGGGGACATATGTGCGGCAGAATCCTTATTTGAAAATGAACAAATAGTGATTTTGGTGGTCGTATACATTTTTCCGAATCAAACGGTTCAAAAAATTAAAGATTTCCTGCATTTTGTACTTTTACCATATACCGAAGGTGGTTCTGCTCTTTAAGAAGAAAAAAAACTATCACTCTCTTCCCGGGATTTTGAGTGGTGGTTTTAAAGTTAACTTCAGTTTGCTAGAAGCCAAGCCACTCATAGCTTTTTTAAATGATGAACTCAAGCTCGAAATGAACACAAATCGAAATGTTTCGACAACTAACAGTGGTACTGTTAATGACGCTATTTTTCAACGGTTTTTAAATACTTTGAAAACACAAATATAGGTGTCATATTTTAGTTATCATAAATTATCATTACCGCTCTTCTCCAAATTGAACAAGAATAATTATTTTTGATAAAAAATTGCATCACACCTTGTGAAAAATAAATAAAATTTTGATTAAAGGTATAATTATTCCATAGAAAATTATTTCCAATCTTACTCGATTCATTTTTTTTTTCAGGATTTAAGTTGTTATTGCGAATTTACCACGATAACATGCCAGATGTTACACATTGTATGCGACTACTGTAAGAGGCTCGTAAATTTTTTTTAATTAATTTCTGGGAGTTTTCTTGTTTTTTAGATGTAATAATAATTTGGTTTTTAATAATTTATCAAATTTTCCGTATGTGCTTTAATGTTCATTTACTGTTCCGTTATGCCGCGAAGTTGACATGCTGTTGTATACTACCTTCTTAAAACTTTACAGTTTTATTTAGATATTTAATTATCTGACTTAAATATGAGGATAAATTTTTTTATATGGGATATTTAACAATGATAACTTAGCTAATTTTTTTTACTATTATTCTTCCAGCATTACGCTTATAATCTTTAATACTTATAGAAGCATAATATATATTACACTATTTTCTCTTCCTTTGAAATTAGTGGCATAGGTAAAAATAGGGAAAGTTTGGTGACATTAAAAATATGTTTAACCATACATTCTTAGTAACTAAGGTTTTTATACTATTGTGCAAAGCTTAGAGAGAGAGAGGGTTTGCTATTATACTGCTGTAGCTTTCTTTTTCTTTTTTTTTTTACCTATATTGCTTTGCCATATTTTTTCTTATAATAAAGCAAAGCAATATTTACGCCAATTTAGAATATGATTATATAAATATATATTTCATCTATTAAAAAATCATTAATATCAAAAAAATTGTAATTCGTGTATATATAAAACATTTTAAAACTAAATTGCTCTCATTCATTTACTGAATGAGACCATTATTATGCGATATAATAATTGTAGTTACAGCAATGATAGGTTACTGGATAACAAACTTTATCTTTATTGACGTTATCGGAGTTGCAAACAACGCCTTCTGTTGGATCAAGGAGATTTGTAAAATTTAGACAATGCTCTTAAAAAATGGGCTAATCGCGCAAAAATCTCATAATAAGCCTGTAAGTAACATTTTTCACCTATTCCTGCTTTTTGATGTGTAATATCTTTACTCTCGGTTGCTGAATATTTGTTGGAGTGATTTCGTGAAAAGAGACGGAAATGCGTAACAGGAAGTCGGGGGAAGCACGCGCTGTTTGATTTGACCAATTCAGTGCCTTGGGGGTGCCTCTTCGCTAGCCTCGTCGCGGGGTCCAACTGTAGTAGCAATTAAGACGCCCGCCTACCGCACATACCAGCAAGTCTTATTAGACGTCATCCAGAAGTGCTTACATTTTCATACTTGGAGGTTAATTCCTGTCGCTGTCAATATAATATTTTTAACTGTGATTAAAAAAAATTCTCGATTAAAAAAAAAACTAACTAATTAAGTAAACGGCTATTTTTGATTTTCTCTAAGGTTGCGTGGCGGCGGACACATAACATTTCGTGGGCTGAGCGGACACTTTGAAACTCATCGTGGTTTGAGCGGACACATCCCCCCTCCTCTTAGAACAGATTCGATTACCGAATTACAAGGATAAATACATTTTTGCCAATCAAATTTAATTACTTGTATTAAATTGTTAAGATATTGTGAATACATTTTAAACATAGCGAAATGTAATAGATATAAAAACTCTCAGAGAAATATTTAAAAATTAAAGGTAACAATATAATGAAAGGTATAAACGCGAATTTCAGGAATTTTGTGGAAAACTGTATTTTAGAGTCAAATAAATTTTAGAACAGGTGCAATAGCCATACAATTAATTAGTTTCATGAAAGGAAGTAAAAATAAATACTACAAGTAAAATACGCAAGATGCAAGGTTGGTTAGTATTTATTTACTTGTATTTATTTTTCTTTTATCTACTTGCATCTTGCGTATTTTACTTCTAGTATTTATTTTTACTTCCTTTCATGAAACTAATTAATTGTATGGCTATTGCATTTGTTCTAATATTTATTTGACTCTAAAATACAATTTTCTACAAAATGCCTGAAATTCGTTCATACCTTTCATTATATTGTTACTTACTATTAATTTTTAAATATTTCTCGGAAAGTTTTTATTTTATTAAATTTCGCAATGTTTAAAATGTATTCGCACTATAACATCTTAACAATTTAATACAAGTAATTAAATTTGAATGGCAAAAATGTATTTATCCTTGTAATTCGGTAATCGAATCTGTTCTAAGATGGGTGGGGGGAAATGTGTCCGCTCAAACCACGATGAGTTTCAAAGTGTCCGCTCAGCCCACGAAATGTTATATGTCCGCTCCTGCCCCCCCCACACACACACGCCACCTTCTCTAATATTTCTAATTTTTAAGCATGCGCTTGACGGTGTCTCTTCGCTACCCTCGTCTGGGGGTCCAACTGTAGTAGCAATTAAGACGCCCGCCTACCGCACATACCAGCAAGTCTTGTCATTTTGGTAATCGCATACATTTCTCCGAATCAAACAGTTAAAAAAATTAAAGATTTCCAGCATTTTTTATTTTTACCGTATACCGAAGGTGGTTCAGCTCTTTTAAAAAAAACTATTACTCGCTTCCCATGATTTTGAGAGGTGATTTTAACGTTAACTTCAGTTTGCCAGAAAAGCTGAGCCGCTCATAGCTTTTCTGAAAGATGAACTCAAGCTCGAAATGAACTCTAATCGAAATGTTTCGACAACTAACAGTGGTACTGTTATTGACGCGGTTTTTCAAAACGATTTTTAAAATACTTTGAAATCACAGGTATATGTGTCATACTTTAGTTTTCATAAATCTATTGTCTCCGCTCTTCCCAAAATTGAACAGTAATAAATATTTTTGATAAAAAACTGCATTACTCCTTGTGTTAATTAATAAAATTTTCATTAAAGATATATTTATTCGATAGAAAATTATTTCCAGTCATAACTGATTCATTTCTTTCAGGATTAAAGTCACTATTGCGTATTTACCATGATAACAAGTCAGATGTTACACATCATATGCGACTACTGTAAGACTAGTTTCTTTTTTTCCCCTTCCTTTTGTTGGAAAACTTAAAGTGACACACATAATTTTTTTTATCACACACACAAATAGTGGCATTCTTCCCAAAAAAAATTGGTGAGCCTAGTGCTAAAACTTCGCCTGAATTTTTTTTAAAATGCCATAAAACAGTGACGCATACAAGGGGGGTGTCCTAGGGGTCCGGACACCCTCCAAAACCCTTGAGTTTTTTTCGATTGATGGTAATCCTATATATACAGGGTGTCCAGCCATAATGTGACTCAATAGCTGATTACCGAACCGTTCGGTTTAGATATGCACTTCCAATTTGAAAAAATGTTTTTAAACAGGCAAGGAATGTTTTTACGTGCTTTTCGAACAAAAAAAAAATCCATTTAGAAAAAAATTACAAAAATTAATTTTTTGTACGGTCCCCAGGTCCTATTACTTATATTTAGAAAAAGATGCAGTACACAAAAACAAAGTAAACTCAAAAAGTTTCATTTTATTACGATAAAAACTGGCTGAGTTGTGGAACTTTGAAAATCATACTTTATATGCATTTTCTCGGCTATTTTCAAGAAGCTAGTGAGGGGCCGTCTCCAAAGTGAAATTAGTTGGAAGTCTGCTCGGAAACTTTCGCTCTTGCACGTCACTCTTATGTAAATCGTTTTTAAATTTAAAAGCATACGTAAAAATACAATAATTGAGTACTTAAGAAATAAAATTTATTTTGTGTACGTGTAAAACGTAGAAAAAATAAAATATTTTGGACGAAGAAAACATTTCAAAAAGAATTCCAAAAAATAGACTTATATGCTACGGCTTCAGTCTCATTTGCTGTGTTTTTGCTGATCATGACAAACGTTAAAAATCTGTTGTGTAGTCGCTTGCAATTGCATACTGTCGTATTATAATATTACGAATTCTAGTAGGGGAGAACGAGATACATACAAATGAAGATTGCGAAATGGTACTGTTTTATGGGCAGTGTAATCGAAATAAGAGAGGCGGCAAGACTTTAAGCCATTAAATATATCACTCGAAGACATCCATCTTATTGCACAATTGCCCGTGCTGTTCAGCGCTTGTATAAAACTGAGAGTTGCACTAGACGTATTCCCTGTCTCTTACCTTCACCATTATTTAAGTTAATTTGGTCCTTCTGATATAATAAAACCCTGATTCATGATTGGCGCATCATTCCACATTATGCTATAATTTGAACGGCAAATCCTCTATTATTTTTCTGCTATTTGTTTAAACAAGGTGTTTTAATTTTTTCGGTACAAGTTGTATTTCTTTAATTTAATTTTTATTGTTTGCCATACAGCAACACAAATTGTCAATCTATGATATTTACTACGATGTTTTAATTTTTCTATGACTTTTTTTTTGTTGCTTTTTCTGTATAGATAGTGAATTACTATGCTCTAAATTCAATTTATATACGACCCCCTTCTCTGAGCAACTCGGATGCTTCAAATTTATGTAGGCATAACTCGACCAGTTTTTATCGTAATAAAATGAAAATTTTTGTGTTTACTTTGTTTTGTGTACTGCATCTTTTCCTAAATACAAGTGATAGGACCAAAAGACCATATAAAAATTTAATTTTTATAATTTTTTTGTGAATGGGTCTTTTGGTTCGAAAAGCACGTAAAAACATCCTTACCTTTTTTTAAAACATTGTTTAAATTGGAAGTGCATTTTTAAACCGAACGGTTCGGGAATTAGCGATTGGGTCACATTAAGGCTGGACACCCTGTATATATAACGTAAAATTAAATGAAGTACGTGTAGTTAACAATTTATTTTATTAATTAATGCTAATTATTAATTTAATAATTTATTTTTTAATGTTTTTTTTAGCAAAATCGACAAAATCAGAAGAGTTGGTGTTGTCTTGAGGTATGATACGAGTTCGGGGACTTTCGACCATGAACACCCCCCCCCCCTTAAAAATTTTTTGTGTGTGCTACTGCCATAAAAGAAATAGTTTTGGGAACCAAAATTCTGCTACTCAGTATAATATTTTTCAAAAACATGAATGCGTAGTTAATAATAGTGCTGAGTTATTAAAAATGTTCGTATTATTTGTGAAATTAAAGCGTTCCTATTCTCTTTACTTTTTGAAAAAATAGAAAAAAAAGTTATTCAAATAATTATTTTTAAAAGATGCACTCTAGAAACGGAAGCAATTTGTATGTATTTCATAAAAGATTTTAAAAATGCAGCTCTTTAGACTGCCTATTATTCAAAATATACAATCAAAAAAAAAAAAAGATTACAACAAAGAATATTACTACACAATTATTTTTTGCTGTACATCTCATTTCTTTAAAGAATGTACGAATTTCCTGAAAAGCAGTGTGATGTGGAGATTAGAAGATTGAGGTACAGCTTAGATATCATTCTCGTCACTTAGCCATAATTCGAGGTTATTTATCAATGATCAATGTGTTGCATCAGTACTCGACGTTAATGCAACAAACCAAAAAGATTTATTTGTTGGGAAAAGGCTTAAAATTCGGCTTATTAGAAGATGAAAACTTAAGCAAATATAATATAGAAGCTTGTTTGCGCAATTTGTGAATTTGTTTTTGAGTAAAGTTCGTTTTCTGGATTTTTAACAAACTAAATGCATCCTCTGCCGAGAAACTTCTTAATGCCTTATAAAATTAAATTTTAAGAAGAAGAAAGAGATAAAGTTACCTATCTCTCTTGATTTACTAAAGTTTATTAAACTGAAACAATTAATACGAGTTCAATATAAAATAAAAGAAATAAATAAGATTAATCATTAGGGGGAAATGGCTTAAAGAAACTCCAAGAAAAGATATTTTAAACATCAAAAGATAATTTTGTGACCAGTGATTTCTTTTAAAAAATTTATAATAATCGTGACAAAATATCACTGCAAAAATTTCGAATTTGCTTGAAATTCTAAAACTAGACTTTAAAAGGGTCAAATAAAAATTGTCAAATAACATTTATCTTTCTTTCAAAAATCCCATAAACCCTGATACTCATTGAGGATGCACCAAATTTATGATTCAACTAATTAAAATTTCAAACCAAACTCATGAAATAAAATGGGAATGGAGTTTAGAAAAGGAAATTTCAGTAATAGTTAAAATTCCAGTCTAAGAGCTAAAATTTCTGAGAATGTAATTTGATTTTTTCTGGATTCATGTATTTTTTTTAAATAAATAAATATTTTTATATTGACATCCAAGACATAGAAATTTAAAAAATTGCAAAATTTGAAATAATAGTGAGATAAAACTTGAAGTTTTCTTTTAATGCATTTTTTACGAATATTGAAATAAAAACGTAATTAAGTCAAAGATTTTTTGCTCCTAATATTTTTCAGTAATTGGTTTCTAAAACAAATTCTTTCATTTTTTTTTTCTTTTTTTATGTTTAAATAGCAAAAATAATTTAACCCCTTAACTCATTTGCTAGTGTCTCACACAGGGGATCTTGTATCTCGCGTTATTTTATTTCTAATGCCCGTCTGAGATCAATTATAGTTAAATATAGATATTATCATCAAAGTTATAGATTATAATTAAAGTTATTTAAAGAGGAGGAAAGAAACAAGATACTATTGTAGGAACTGTAATGTTGAATTTTGTGGCGTGCCATGCTTCATGGTACAGTAGAACGTCGTTTATCCGAATCAATTGGGACCGGACACCGTTCGGATAACCGAAAACCGAATGCAATCCCTGCAGTATGTGATACTGGACACTATACAAATATTGAAAATCATCCCATGCGGGAAAGGTGCTTGAAGAAAAAGCAAAATAGGTGCAAAATGTTGCAATTTTACCTTTATTGTGGAAAATTATCACTTATTTTTCGCTGTATCACTTATTTTTCTCACTGCAAGGTTTCTGATTCTCTATAGCAGCAGTAAAGTAGGACAGCAATCTGATTGTTGTTATTACCACTCCATAGCTGTCTCTAACGCAGAAAAACGCATCAGCATTTGATGGACCCTTGCTACTTTCCTTGTTGTTGTTCTCATCTTCGACAGGGTCGGGTTCTTCTTGCACAGAAGTCACAATCTTGTCGAGCACGTATACACCCCCTCATTTGGAAGCAAACTGACCTAATATTCCACGCAGATGTTTACCAAATCACACACCTGAAATTCCCCAAATATCTGACTTTGGGGTTTCCCGTCACTTTTGGCCTCACACGAAACAACTGTTGATCATTGCACGGTTCGAAAACGTATCAGGACTTCGGTTCGGCTATTTGACGCTCCAGATAATAAACGTTCGGATAAACGACGTTCTACTGTATGTCATGAATTTTAAGCTATACATATGCTTGTATGACAATTTGATTTCATTTGATTTTAATATTTTGAAATTCAAAATAAACATGTAAGCAAATTGATCAACTTTGTATAATTATTTGTTATAACTCCCCCACACACATTTTCTAATCATCCCCCCATAATTGCCATCGCAAAAAAATAACTTACACTATAGCTATAAATTAATTTTCTGCCAAACAAAAAAAGGAAAAAGAAAACCCAAATAATTTATTAACAGTTTTTCTGAAAAACACTCGCGCTTTAAGAGGTTTGACAATTTTCTAGAAGAACTCTGTTCAGAGTAGTGTGTATATTAACTTGTAACGAAATATTTAGGCTATAAAATTATATAGTTTCAAGAAAAACTAAATTGAAATTTTTTTTAAAATTATAAAAGCTGAACAAGCTTCTTTGATTTAAAAACATATTTTAATATTTGCATAAAGGGATGATGTGTGTGAGATAATTGTAATTACCTGGCGCTTTGAAGCTACAGCAGAGCTATTGCAGACGGACTGACATACGAGTAAAAACATGGAAGAAAATTAAATGAAAATATTAAAATAAAAGTTCTTTCTATAAAAATTCAACTGCTCGAAGATAAAAAGAAAAATGGTAATAACAGATAACTGGAACAGAATATTACAATTTGTGAAATTTCAATATAATTTGAGTATAACAAATAGTTTCAATAATTTAAACAACTTCAAGAATCAAATGATTATGCCTTAATATTTTAATAAGTTAAATATGAAAATTGCGAGATTTTGAGAATTTAAATGACAGTATGTGTTTCCAAAAGATTAACGCTATCTCTTTCGATAGTAAGCTATTTAAAAGATTGAGGTTAGAATATATAAACACAAATATATTTACGTTTGTGTCTGTGCGTGTGTATATATATTTCGAAGAAAAACAACTCACACACTCTTCACGGGACCTCCCTTGATTGAGGTTTAAAATTACGAGGTCCATCGTTCTTATTGATTCCACTTTGACAGCCGAATGATATACCTATGATCAATAAGCCCTGCTATGTACTCTAGTGTTTCCTTGACTCATTGTGTAAAGTCTTTCACCGCTGGAGCAGGTCTGGACTGTGATTTCTTTTTGTTCACTTCATTTGCGTGCTTTGCCACCGCTGTTCTATGAAGATAAACTGTTGCAAAGGGCTTAGAATTGGTGGTCATTCATCCCTTACGCATTGTGCCTCGGCGGAGGGGTCGTTTTATTCTCGAATTAGCCTCAATTAGATCATGATCCAATTAATTTTAATCGTCAAAAGCTATTTCCGGACACATCCTCCGAAAACCGGGAATTTCAAACTACATGCCAACTGGCGACTGTGGCAAGAATGCATTATTATGTCGTGTCTGTTGTCCGTGTTTAGGCCTTGTTGTACCATCGTACACGATTATTACTCATTTAGTCGTAAGCTGGCAGTCGGTTTGTTCCTATACTTGTCAAATTGTGAATTGCGCGCATTTAATTGTTACGGTCTACAGTTTGTACTAGTATTTGACAACGTATGCTGTATACTGTTCACTTGGGGAAGTAGTAACCTAGTGGTCATGGTCGCAAGCTCGTAAATAAGATTGTTACACGGCGGATCTTCAGTGGCATGAGGCTAGAATTTATGACCCTTACCACAAGGCTACTACTGCCTTTTGTTTTGGTGTCGTCTTTGTCATTTGACCATGGGTCAAAATTGCGAGGTCCGTCCCTAGAAGCCCTTGTGTAGCTGAATAGGGAGTAAATATTTTCTCACAGTCACTCATTCATACTGTCCACTTAAAAAGTGTCGCTGACAGGGCCTACTTTTGCATGGGGCACAATGCCTCAAAAAATCTTAAGACGTCCTTGCCTTCGTGCTACATTTCGAAAGTTTAATAACTTTGTTCACGACTTATTGCATGGCCACGCTAGCCTAGAGCTCATGGTCACGAACTCGTGGTCGAAGAGTCTGATTCCTGATCTGGCGCCACTGAAGACCCTTCGTGTAGAGGCGGCTGAAGTATGTTAAAAATCTGTCGAGTTCAAAGTTCTTCCGTTGTTGTGGTGTGGTAGTTTAGAGAGGATTTGCCAATTCTGGTGTCGTTCTCGTCACATGACCAAGACTGAAAATTAGGAGATCCATTGCCAATAACCTTCATGTAGTTTTTTAGTGGTGACGTTAATATAACTCTCACTCTCTCATGACATATTGCTGCCATTTATTGTCAAACATGGTGACTAACAACTTATTGATCCTCTAGTGTTCTCGTTGTGTCTAGTGTAATGTTGCATCGCGTTAAAATTAGCACCATCCATTGTTCGATAATATTTCTATTTGTCGATTTTCATCACTTTTAATGCACACGATCATGGTATTGCGTTTTTTACAGTCATGGTAATGTACTAATAATAGTTTTATTATTATGTAATATTTTCATCGTCATCATTACTAAGCTTCAAATAATGACGCTTACCTTTTTTGACGAATACCTTTGCATCCTCAGTTTTCTTCACTAATATTTATTATTTCATGTTGTAATTTTTGATATGCAGCAATCGGAACGTGAATTTGTTATTCACTTCATTGACACACGCGTATCTTTTTCTGGAATTAAAATTAAGTTTTACTCCATTCTGTCATAATTTTCATTCCTTCCTTAAAAATTGGGTTTTTTTTTTCATTCCAAAGAAGTGAAATGTATTTAACAAGTACTTTTTACTTTATCAAATATTTTGTTCAGGGCTATAAAGAGATTCACACTCACACACAAAATAAGCATGTAACATTTGTTTGAAAATAATTTATCGGTAATACATGCATCAAAATTTTTAATTTATGCAGAAGTGTATTAAAGGTGAACAAGATGAGAGGAATATTATTTATATTTTCTCAATTTTTTTTAAATCAGTCACAAGAAGCAATATCAAGCCGTGCTCACCAGTATAACGGAAATAACCAGTGGAGTACACAGAGCCGATTTAAACTCATTTCGGGCCCTGGACGCAGACCTACCCTTGTCACTGGAGGATCGAAATTTATAACCAGAAAATGTGATTAAATTCAGCTTACCTGGACCTTTCTGGGGCCCCCAGCCCCTGGGAGCCCGCCTCAAGCGCGTAATGGATAAACCGGCACTTGGGGGTATATAAGGGAGTTCAAGCCGCAATTCCCCTGGATCTACACATTTTTAATTTATGCGAAGAGCAGTGGTCTTCGAACTGTTTCCACGGAACCTTGGGGTTCCACGAGCCCTACCCAGGGGTTCCACGAGTCAAAATACAAATCGAAAAGAAAATTATAAATGTATTCATGCAAAATGAAATAGCGTTCTCTATAGAATTTATATGACCGCGCGTATCTAAAGAATATCAAAACGATTTTCTTTATATGTAGGTACTACCTAACTTTGATATATGTAATACCTAGATTGAGAATAATCTGTTCTTTATGATCCCGGGTTCCACACGAAATAATTTTATACTCGTTAATGCAATGTTTTTCAATTATAATAAAGTTCTTATGGAAAATACCCCCTTTTTTCATTTGTGAAAAAAAAAAACCCACTTAATACTTGTAAGAGAAAATAAGAAAAAACTATGAATAGATAAAAGTTCATTCAAGTACTACAATAAATCAGAAGGTTTGCTAATGAAAAACAGGGAACAACTTATCGACATATCAATCTAAATTTAAGCTAAACCAGCTCCTAAAATTTAGGCTGTATAAATTCATGCAGGATGCAAAATATTTCTCACACAGCTATAAACGTTTTAAGACCATTCAGAACAATGTATTTTATTGAAAAATATTAATCTATGTGAAGGACTACAAAAACAAAATGTAAAAACAAATTGAGCCCGAAATATGAAACGTAACTGCTGATCATTTCAATAACCTAGACTTCTACGGTGTGCGTAAGAAAATGCAAGCATATATCCCACTTACTAAATATAATGTATGGGTAGGTGACTCTTCGATCCAACAAATTAATATTATTACTGAGTAAACTATATTAAAATTAGATTTTAAAAATTTTAATAACAGATACATTTTTAATTGCTTTTACGTTAAGTACTTATAGCATGTTTGTCCACGTTAAGGTATCGGACTACCCTAAAATTGTGAATTTTGTCAACAATTAACAACTTTTAGCGCGTTTTTCACGTAGTGGAACAAAAGAGCTATTAGGACGCAAATTTCGTCTTCGTTCCATATTTTGTCGTACCTTTTTCTCAGCCAATAAGCAACCGATTGACCTCTGGTTTTCGGCATTGGGTCGCATTTGTGCCCTAGAGGAGCCGAATCATATTTAAATTTAATCATTTTAAATTTTTTTTAGTACAGTACACACACACATTACTTTCTGTTAGTAAAAAGTTCATTAGTTGCATTATTGTAAAATACAACATGTGAAAAACGCGCTAAAATTACTTGGCCATGCCAATGATTGATATCTTGTTTTTATGATTTTATTTTATAGGCCATCTTATTGCCCTTGCGAAAATATCAAGTGCATTATTTTCCGTTTACTACAACTAAGACTACAAGTGTTTTAGAAAAAGCAATGCCATTACTGTAAACAAGATGTACTTTAAAATGCATTTTACTCGATTTTTTTTTTTTTAAATACTCAGTGATTGCTAAAGAAGATTTGAAAATAACTGACTGAAATTTTTTGTGTATGTTTTGTATAATAGTAGAAGTGTTTTAAGCTTCAGATTTATCAATCACTGTTTTATTACAAAATTTACAGCCCCTTATGTGAATATAATCTCTGTTTTTTTAAAGCAATTTCATATAATAACAAAGATAAAACGCTCTAGTTTTTGTAAAAATTAAAATATTTCTTATCCTGAAGGTCATTTAAAAAATGAATAACATAGCAACATATCAGAATTGAAAAATTGAAAATCTGTTAATAATTTTTTGGTACAGAATGGGCCTTGTTTATGTTGTTTTTGTTTTTTTTTTGTCACTTTTTATTCATTTTTTCCCACTTTAGTAATAATAATTTCTTTTTCTATTCTAAATTTTAGCATATTTTTCGAAAAATGTACTAAACAAATAAAAAAACAATAAAAAAAATCTGCATATCTCCATTTTTTTTAAATATGTTGTCACAAGCAGTCGGATACCTTAGACATTATTTCAGCTACCGTGAGCTGAAAAATGTATGGACACCACTGACGGGGAGTATGAAAATAACATATAACAGCCTTTCGTAGTCTCTCACTACCCTATGATTATTATCTCCCCTTTGCACATTATCTAAATTTGGGTATGTTGGATTCATAATTAATAACTACGTAAATAATAAATCACTATTATTTATTAATCCTTATGATAGAAATACAAAAATATTAATCAAACTTTAAGAACAACAAATTATAGTGGAGTGAGATCAGAATTCAATTATGAACGACGAACACTAACTGATACCACGGGGAATAACGCATACAATCAAACTACGCATTTAAATCTAATCTATAAAAAACACAGACCACATATCACTTTAAGTCAGGATTCATGATTACTTGAAGAATATTTCGAGCGGTTTCAATCATTGATATCTTCAGTTACGTCCGAACCGAATTAATGAATCTTTTTCAATAATCTTCCTTCAGCTAACAACTTCCCTTAGTTAAACTAATCTCCTAGAATCACCTTCTTAATCAATCACGTAGTTGACTCCTCTATCAAAACACGTAGTCATCCTCCTCTCTTCATTTCATTTCTCCCTTTTATATCTCTTTCGAACTCGCTAAACCCGAAACTATCTTATTTGCATAAGTCACACTTTTAGCTCTCAGCGGGATTGGTTAAAATAAATACAATTTACAAGAATTTGAGAGAAGGTTAGGAAACGCGTAAGCACCCGTCACAAGCCTAGCCGTAGCTCCTCCTTTCTAGAGTTGCTTCGAATCAGGGGTGGCCACTCCAAATAACCTTGCGGCCCACTTCGGGAAAAAATTATAAACTCGCGAACCGCATATAAAAATATATATCTTTATGTTAGATCTGAACCCACACACACATTGCAAACATTTATTGGATTAAAACAGAGGCAACGTGATAAAATAAAAACAGTTATAAGATTTATTTGTTGCAAAACACTATAGTAAAAACAAATTTGTTGCACAAAATATTCGCATTTTGTTAAGTTTTATTGAATCTCTGGGGTCGTTAAATTATACAAGGCAGGCCGTGAGTTGGACACTCCTGCTTTAAATATTGTTCGGGCGCTCAAGTAATTAGACATTATTATTTATGCAGAAAAATATTCTTTTCAGTAAAATGAAGCATTGCAAATCTTATTTAGGCATGTTTTATCACGACTTTTGGGAAACTATATTTTATAATTGTGGTGAGTGAGTGAGAGAATATTATAGTCGCACTGTTCAGCTACACGAGGGCTTTTGGCGACGGACCGCGTAATTTTGAACCATGGTCAAGTGACGCGGACGACACCTGAACTGTCACCCCTATCCGAACGACCACACCACACCAACGGGAAGACGTTTGAGCTCTCGACAGATTTAACCTGCATCGCTCCTCTACACGGCGGGTTTTCAGTGGTACTGGGCTCGAACTCATGACACGCTAACCATGATCCAATGCCTTGACCACTTGGCTACCGCGGCCATTAAAAATTTTGGAAATTTGTTCTATAATTCTTGTTTTTTTCCTAAGGTTTTTATAAAGCCTTCGAGTAGCTGAACAGGGCGACCTTAATATTCACTTACTTACTCTCAGGTTTTTATAACAGTGAATCATTTGAAATCAGAAATAATATTTGGTAAATTTTTAAAAAATCTGACTTCTATTTGTAAAATAACAGCATCATTGAGTGAGTGAGGAACTTAGCGTCATAAAAGAACAAGTTTTGGCTAAACACACAACAGTATCAATTATAGTATTAAAATTATCACACATCGAAATTCTGACACACAAACCGAGTTTTCTATAACTTCATCTTCTGCTATTACGAAATATAATCCTTTTCTTTTTTAAACTCGTTTTTCAGGAAATTGATCTGAAATATTCAAATGACGTGCTTGCACTTTTGTTCTTAAATTTTGCATTTCAGTTTTTATTTTATTGATCCAATTAAAAGAATAATTGTTTTTTTTTACTTGAAATATAGTAAATTAATGATGTTAGTTTTAGATAATATTGTAAACCATACCATTAAACATAAAATAAACGGTATTTCTGGTAAAAATCTTATAGACTTTTAGATTCGGAAACCTTGGTATTATCGTTATTTACATAAATTCACATCTAAGGCATTCAAAGTTTTTTTGTATACATTGTATATAAACTTTTTATACACTGTTTCAACTGAATCTATTTGGGCTTTCCAACGAATGCCGCATAATGATTTGGGAGTAACATTTAAACGCTTTTGTGCACACACCCACCCTTCCCCTTTTTTTGTAGATGCAGAAAATAAGCAATATATTCCCATTTCTATATCTTTTTTTACAATATATATATATATATATCAGTGACGCACACAAGGGGGATGTCCTGGGAGTCCGGACCCCCCCCCCAAAGCCCTTGAGCTTTTTTCGATTGATGATAATCCTATATATATATAACGTAAAATTTAATTAAGTACTTGTAATCAACAATTTATTTTATTAATTAATGCTAATTATTAATTCAATAATTTATTTTTCACTGTTTTTTGTTGACAAAATCAGAAGAATCTATTGGTGTTGTCTTGAGGCATGATACGAGTTGGGAGACTTTCGACCATGGACTACCCCCCTGAACAATTTTTGTGTGTGCGCTACTGATATATATATATTTCTGGAAGCAATGTATCACAAATTAATAAAGAGTGCAATAGACAAGGCGTGAATTGCATGAGGATTTAGAGCAGTTATTAGACTTTAGACTTGATTCCGGAGACTGGGACTTGGTCAAGTCCCTCCGCTCCGTATCTGGAATTTAGTGTCAAGTTGCGCTGTTCTCATGGTTTGGGTGGAAGGAGGTATGGCTTCGAAAGGCGGGAGCCAATGGCGGAGAAGTGGTGTCTAGAACGGCGAGCACTATTGGTCGGTGAGCTGCTGGTGTTAAGATACGACTGCCCGACTCGGATGAAAGAAAGAAAGAAAAAAGTTAAACTATTGAAATTAAGGAGAAATAGATTAAAACAGAGAGTAATGGAATTAAATTAATTTTAGAAAATTAATCATCTAAAAGAGATTCTAAAAGTAAAAAGGCTTGCTGTTTATGGTCTTTGGTTTCTTTAAGTTTTGGAATTACTTTAAGGAGCTTTGGATATTGTTTAAGTAAGTTAGCTATAATTTTGAATAAATCAATTATATTTTGGAAGTCACTTGCATTTAAATCACTATTGCTTAGTTGAATATTCGGGGGACTGCTTTGTCTTTCCGTATTTTTAGTTCTGTTATTAGTTGGGGGGGGGGGGCTTATTGGTTTCGGAATTACCAGCAACCATGCTGGCGAAGGATAATCCCTCAACAACATTTTTACTGGTAAAATTTCTGCTATTTTTGTTATTTACATGGGTGCCTTTCTTTGGTTTGGGGAAGCTAGGGCATTTAGTGTAGCAGGCAGTATGCCCGTACACATCACAGTTGATACAGTTTTCCTGCCTTTCTTTGATGGAGCAGCAGGGCCGGACCGTGGCCTTTGGGGGCCCTGGGCTAATAAAACCTGGGGGCCCCTAAATAATAAAAAAAATTGCCATTTTCCTAAAAAAAATTTTGAAAGGAAAAATTTTAAATATACGAAACTCTCTCTTAAGGGTTTTTTAAATTTAAAACAATTTAAATTCGTTATAAACAATAATATAATTTACAAAAAAAACCACTTTTCTACACTTTTGTGCTGCAAATTCTTTTATTTGCTTATCCCATTTTAAGTCTTTATGGAGATCAGTATTGATTGAAAGACTTAAATAAGAGTAATAATAAATAAATAAATAAGTGATAAATAAGTAAGTCTAGTATTACTCATTGATATCCTACATTTCTATATGAGACATTTTAGAGAATACACGCTCCGCTTCACTAGTAATAGGGAGCGTTATAAAAGTCTTTAAAACGGTTTACAAATTTGGAAAAAAGTGAACAAGTTTCTTTTCAATTAAATTTAACACATCACTACAAGTATAGGACAGCTCAGTTTGTATTAGATAAGTTTTGAGTTGAACATCTTCATTTACTATATGTTGGTCTACGTCATCTGAATAGGGAGTACATTCTCAAGGTCGACGTTCTCCTTACTTTGATCTTGCAAATACATGAAAAATTTAAATACTGTATTCTGCATATACTTGACTTCTATTTAAATTTTTCTGTCCCATACAGAGCTTTTTTTATCGATTTATCTGCAAATTTTGAAATAACCCGTTTCTTGTTCACATCACTATATTCTGTTTTTACATTAGGACTTAATTTTTTGGCTTCGTCTGAATACTCCTTTAATTTTTTTATCTGATTCATGTACATTGCTTATAAATGTTTTATTGACATAATTAACTTATTTCCTTCACAGATGTCTTAACTAGGAGTTATTAACCTTATTTTTTGTTAACTGAATTAAATCTTTCAAAAATTTCTTCCTAAAATATAATTTAAATGCAGTTTCGAATTTTGTTAATTTATTAAGGTATCCGAACACGTTCGGAGTACTTTTTAACAAAATAGCATACTAAAACGTTATAAATGCTCTTTTAGGACTCAATATCAATAAATATTACTATTTAACTATCAAAATTTAAAATAAATTACTTGAATTTTACAAAACTCACATTTATAAGTGAAATTTTAGCAATATTTTTGAAAAATTTCAAAGCAGTTAGAGAAAAAATTAATAAACATATATTCGTAAAAGTATTACAAAAACAAATTAGATGCATTTAACTAGAAAATGTACTAAAATTTTAATTTTTTATTAAAATTTGAAAATTTTAGAGCTGATTGAGTAAGCATTATAAGAAATGTTACATTTTTTATGAAACCATTATTTAAATTACAAGCCATAACTCAAAAAGTATTCATACATTAAAAAATATTTTAGTACATTCTCTAGAAAATAACATAAATATCAGGTTCAAAAAGTTTTATAGAAATACATTCGTACTATTTTGAGTTATCAGACTCGCCATGATAGATTTTGAGCAATTTAAATGCTCACTTCTGATAGATCAAAAACCCACTTCCGGTTTTTCTAAATTTAGAAAATTGATTGAAACTTGGCCTTTAGATAGTGTAGAAACAAAACAAAGTGTTTCGTAAAGTCAAAAGATAGCTCTATTCAATTAAATAAAAAACAAAAATATCTGTCTTGTCTGAATTTGGTCATTTTCAACGTGTTCGGATACCATAAGAAAATTTACTGCGCTTTTTCAAAAATCAATTTTTTTCATTTTCATTTTCACTAAATATTTTAGGAATATTCATGTTATTACCGTAATAATCTTTTAAGGCTTCAACCACATCGTAGTGACAAGACTATCTGGTCTGACTTGAACTTTTTAAGATAAATTTCAGATTAATTTCATTATTTAGAAGTTCCCCCCTACAGATCGAATCAGAAAAGAAAACATATACTTGTTGCACTAAACCAAAGAAGTTTACTATTTCAGTTTCAACCTTAACCGGTTCTGCTCCAACCAGACTAAGAGAATGTGCAGTACACGATACATAATTAGCGAATTTATTTATTTTTTTAGAAGAGCTTGCACACAATTATATCGACCGCACATATTGGAAGCGTTGTCAAATGACTGTCCCCTACAATTATGCAATAGCAGTTCATTTGTTTCTAAAAATTCTTGTAAATAATTAAATAAGTATAATCCAGTGTGACTACTAATTTTTATTAATGAGACACGTCTTTCATACATTTTCCCCCGAAAACAATATCGTAGTACAATAGCAAATTGGTCATTGTGGCAAAAATTTGGTGTTGAATCCATCACAATTGAATAGTAGTTACATTGTGTAAACGTTATTTATTTGAGTTGTTATTTTTTTATGATTTGCTTGCCCATGATCTCGATTATTTGCTAATATATCGTTTTTGATAAGTGCAATATTAACGATTTTCGTCATAATTTTCACTGTTCAATATGTTCACGAATGAATGGGTCGAACTCTCCGCTAGCAGTTCCAGGGCACCCATAAAATACCAATATGAGGAGAACCAAAAACTTCCTCGGTACCTTTAAATGTTAAACCTCGTATAG